>BMAW01003411.1:20909-52757 GCA_019974015.1 Nephila pilipes
ATTTTTAAGATTTCCTTTCTTTGAGATCTTAAGCATAACAAAAAAAAAAGCAAATTGACAGATGTGTAAGTTTCATCTCATATTAAATAAACAAAGCTGTTTAATTCCTCCCTGAATTAACATTAAATTGTTTCCTGCACGTGCAAAATATATAATAAATGAAAAGTATTCCCTACAAAATTTGTAAAGAAAAAATTGAGTCACGAAAGACACTAATTTATATTTAATAATTATAAGATTATTCAGTTAAATTAGATTTGAAGCAAATGATTATATGATGATGGAATAGAGAATATTGATCGATTGACAGATTGAATCGCTCACATATTCACTTATTCATTCTCGCATACGAGTGCTCGAGCACTTATATTGCCATTCCTCTCACTCACGCACGCACGTACTTATTTATTTATTTTTTAAGGATTGACTAGAAAAATATATTCAGAGAAAACTGTATTTTGAAAAGTGATCAAGAGATCATTTTTTCGTTGACTAAGACGATAACCCCTTAGTTGGATAGTAAAACTCTGAATGTAATTAAAGTGGATTATCTTGTATAACACGGCATAACAGTTACGCCAAATTACGCAATAAATGATTTGTCATAAATTCAGTTTTTTTTTTTTTTTTTTTTTTTTTTTTGAGGTAGGGTATCTTTCTGCCTTTATCGAAATCTTGACTTATATTTGTTAATTTTTGAAAATGTTTTTCTTTGGTGAGGTAGTGAAATTACTATGCAACCTGATATATATTTCAGAATCAATGCAACATTTATCATATATACGTTATATATAATTCTATTTAAAAAATTATATTCCAGCATAACACAGATCTTTTAAATAAATTCCTGTTTATTAAACTTTAAAAAACAGATAATTATCCGTAAGATTTCATTTTATGAACTAATAAAAGAAACCTATAATAAAGTATTAATATACGTAAAGTGTATGTAAAAATGTTATTCATTTCAACAAATATTTCCAAGTTTCCAGAAAGATTTGTTACATAAATCATGTGAAATGGTGACATAAGAGGAAAACAATCACTTTAAAGCTTATTGTACAATAAATAACGCAATATATCATGTTAGAAGCCAATTTTTCTTAAAAAAAAGAAATGGTTTTATTTAAAACTTCCTATTGAGAAATAAATTTCTGATCCTTGGTCATTATTTTTAACTTTGTAGTGTATTTTAGAAGAACTGACTTTCATCAATTTATTTTTTTTTTCTGACATTACAAAATTTTGAGGTGTCACTCTCTAGCGATACAACATTAATACTTTTGATCAAAACGTTATTTTTGATTAATTTATTTCACAATAAGAAAACTCATCTTAAGAATTAACATAAAGTTCAGTTTTATATTGATATTTTGCATATATTTTTACATATTTCGGTACTTAAATGATTATTTTTCTGTATAAATTAGTTTTTTTCGAGTCAAAGTTAAAATACTATTAATAGTACTAACACTGGAATGTCATATCATACAGGTCACATAGAAGCTATAAGAAAGTTATCGTTAACGACAAGATGACTCGCAATGAACTACTCATAAACTGACAAAATGTTGGGAAAATGGAATAATTGCCCTACAAATGCGACATAAACCTATTGCCACAATTTTGAACATTATGAGAATAATTATTTTACCCTCTCTATATCAACTCGTACGAGTAAATTAGCAGATGCCTGAATAGTTCTCGATTCTTCACACTGAGACTATTCGCACATAACCTAGAGAAGTTTTCAGCCTTGCGGAAAGATAACAGGTCATTTGCAAGGGTAAGTCTCACTCTTGTCTTTGTAAAGATAAAAGCCGTACCTGTGAGTAAAAGCTATATACTCAACGCCATGACGGATGACGAATACGGTATTCATCTACATAAAATCCGTTTTTAGGACCCAAAGATGCGTTATTGTGATCCTTTATTGATGGTTAGTCATTTTGGTAATCCCCCATCCCAATCATCGTTATCAACAAGACGAACGTCCGTGCAAGGTTCGTTGTCATCTTAATTGCTTGACAGAAAAATCACCAAAACTTCCCCTTTTAGAAAACTGGAGTCAAGATATTAATTCTGCTACGGTAATGGTAACGACAAAAATTACGAGGTACTTATTTATAATATAAATTTATATATCCTCTTAACTTAATTAAAATAAAGTTAATATCAGAAATTATTAAGTTTTCATAATTAAGAATTGGCTATCTAAAATTAGGACCAAGGCAACAAAAGTCTAGGTATTCGACAGAGTGAGGAACTGGCGAAACAAACTTGAAGAATAAGTTATGAAAGCTCGTATTGCCATTGGACTAAGAAGCGTATATAGCAATGGGTTGAGAAGCAAGAAGAGGGTAATTCTGTTTTTAAAACTCGACAAGTTCCTCATATTCTTCAGGATCTACATACCAATTTTCAAACAAAATAAAATGATTTAAGTTAAGGGATTTAGAAATGAGAAAATAAAATCCCGAAGAAAAGATGGTACATATATATATATATGTATGTATATATATATATATATATATATATATATATATATATATATATATATTTAAAATAAACGATTTAAACTTAAAGTGGTACTTTTTTTTCAATATTCTTTATTAAGATATATTGTTTTTAAATGTTTAAAGTTTTTACAAAGAAATAGAATGGAGTTTGGTTCCAAGACGTAAAAACGAATGTTGAAAAATTGTACTTGTGAAAATTGTATTCATGATTTATGTTTGAAAAGATATGCTCAAATAAATGTGATGTCCTGAAAACAAGTCATCTTTATTAATAGTCTGCAATACAGTACAATATATATAAATTTCATTGAGTTTGATTACCTGTGTGATAAGATAATTAGTTAAATTAATATAACCCCTTTTAAGTTAAAGTTATTAATTGACGTTAAAATATTTAAAAGTATTTTTAAGCGTACTTTTGTATTTTAAGAGTTATTAAATATGATTCCTATGTTTAATTTCTTTCTTTTACCTACGGTCGAATTTATTAATTTTTGATTTTTTATTTTTACCATCTTTTCATAATGTATTTCCATGAAGTAAGGTGCATAGCTCTGCATTGTAAACATGCAATATTCCATAGCAATATTTAAAGTCGACAAATATTAGTTAATATTTAAATTTCTCATACTTATTATCGAATTACTCATGTTTATATCGCATCGTTATTACTTGTATCATATCACAACTACAGAAAAAAAAAAGAACTATTTTAAATTTAATCCTGAAAGTTGTAATCAGGATAATTTGAAATTCAAATTAAAAAAGAAATATTTGCATAATAATCACACCATTATTTGATACTGTTTTCTTTCCCCATGCGTTTCAAAAACAAAAATCCTACCATTTTTATTTTTAATTATAAAGTTACATTTAATCATGAAACAAATCAAAATATTTACAATAAAATACACTGCATTTAGGAATTAAAAAGGAAATCACTTCAAATGGAATTGACGTTGGTTTTTCTTTTAAAATTCTTCTTCTATTTAATTTTCCTTCGAAAAATACAGATTGAATGGAATCACCATGTTAGAGAATTATCTAGGGAATGGATGTTGATGATCGTACTTTGTTATGCTCTGAAGTTTTTCAGAGAATTAAACTAAAATCCATCTAGAGAAATGATTCCCATAGGTGTTGTTAATGATACCATGACATAATGGCTGAAGAAGAATCAAAGAACTCAGTGGACCTTTGAAAAAGAAAGTTGTTTAACTGGTGATATCTTTACTAAATCTTTCCTTCTATTCAGTCTCTTTTTTTTACTACTCTCTGAAGACTAAAGGTTTATTGATAAGTATTTATCCTATTCAGAGGTATTTCTGCTGTTGGGAAAAAATAAGATTCATTACCTTATTGAAAAATAGTGTTCAAAAAGATGTGGAGTCTTTGCATCATTCAATATGTTTTCACCAATTTGTGTTTGAATAGAAACATTCTGACAAGTATAACTGAGTATTCAGGAACAAATAGAATGGTAGTTTTTACGAATTCATAGTTGTTTAACAGATTGAATGAGGAAGTTCTTTATTAAGAATGATAAATGGAGTCCTCTTGAAAAGATTTTGGAATGAAATCAGTTCACAAAGAGATTGAAAAATAGAAATTGAATAAATTAAATGATAGAAATTAAAAGAAATTATCCTAATGTTATATTAACTTGTAGTGTGTATGCAGTAATATCAAATATGTTTAGAAAGTAACACATACGAAACGTTAAAAAAATAAGTAAAAATGTGTGTTTGCTCTTCAAATAAATACGTCCTTAGTTCTTCTAAAGATTACTATATCTTGTTGAAAGAGGGGGAAAGTAAAAAAATAAATTTTTACAAGCGTAACTGTTTTATTCAACATTTAAATATTTTTGTACATAAATCTATAGTTTTAAGAGACAATCAGAAGCAAAAGAGCATACCGTTCTTCAAATAGCTCTGATTAATAGTTGCAATTGATCTGGGATAATTTATTATTAAAACGTCAACATTTATTTCTCATTCAATATATTATCATGTAACTCCTCCACCTCTTCTGCAGTGTTCATCTGATAGATGTGTACGGGTATCAATACTAATATCACAGTTGCGTAAACATTCGCAATTTATACATCTACTCGTAATCAGATATATGTTATTCTACCATGGCGTCTCATCACATGGTGAGAATATTGCAAGTGGTTCGGGGAGGGCTGCTGCGAATTTCTTCATGATAATAAGTTCTCCCTCAATAGCATCAAAATTGGTGTGAGAAGGGATGGGAGTGTATGTACAGGATTTGTCCAAACAGGAAGGAGAAGGAAGTTTTCAAATAAATGGGAGATATTCAAAGAAGGGTGGTTTTTTGAGTGCAAATGTGTAGCCGAAAATGTGATGTAACCTAGCAGTCTATGTCAATTAGTACTGAGCTGTTGGAATGTGTAGATTTCACCCAAATTGAAATTTTTTAGTGTTTGAGTCGAAAGCAAAACTGCGACGGAGTACATTGAGGTATCAAATTTTATGTTAAACTGAAAAGTCTAGTACGGAGAGTTTTGATATGATCCATTAAGTTTACAAGTATGAAATTACGTCTAGCACATGTGTTTTGATTGGCACAATACACGCAAAAATGGCAGGGAAAAAATCGATGCTCTTGTTTTTTTTTGGTTCGAAATATACCGCCCATAAGTTGTTTGTGCTTGAGAAATATCGATCAGTTAGTATTTTGCAGAAGTACTCAAGTACTTTACTGTTAGAGTCTCGATACCTGAAATCTCTATCATGATAATGCACCGTGCCTCACTTCGCGAATCTTGCTTGATCATATACAACTTATATTATAGATTTATCTCTACTTCTGATTTTTACCCTGAGCTGTAAATAAAAAAAAATCCTGAAAAACTATCTATTCCAGACTACTGATTAAAAGAATTCATCCTCATAGGTATTTCTTTTCTTTGGATACAATAGCACTTACTTAAAGGGCCCATTACATTAATTTTCAAGCCCATTTTTATTGCTTTTATGTTTCACTTTTATGAACAAAATTAATTTTTCTTCCTTTTTAATTAAAGTTTACAATGTATGTATTTCATAATTATTTCGTTGTATTCTACTATATAACATGTAAAATCGATTATGTATCATATAAATTGGATTAAAGAATTAACATTTGATTTTATTCAGTATTTATATTAAATATATGCAATATAATCTCTAAGAGTAAAGGTTATTTTAATTAAAAATATTTTTATAGTGTAAAAACTTCCATCACCTAATTAACGAATTCTAAGATAGATGGCAGCACAAAGCCGCCTCTCGATACTGCTGTGACGCGATCGTAACCGGTTTTGGCTGGTAGAAACGAGTTTTCGAAGATTGGCACAATTCCTATCCGTTGGGACCAGTAAGGATAGACAGATAAGCAATAGAACTCTGGAGTTTTTTTTTCGAAGCTCTCGTGTTGAGCACGTGTGTATTACAGTAGTGAAATGTTTATCTTAATTAATCTAAATGCTTCATGTGTTGTGCAATAACCGTCTTGTGCTGTTCTGTGACATCGTGTGATAACAAATTAAATTATAAAGAAGAAACCTTATTTATTTCTAGTTGAACCCGTTATAATAGCAAAACGCTATTAAAATTATAGCATATTCTATGTCATTATATTGCGTTAGTTACGATGGAAAACATGACAAAATACTGACAGTTCAAAAGTTTAAATATGTAGTTTGAACAAAGACATGGAATTAATTTTCCTTACATATATATAGTTATCATACCAGTATTGAAATTCTTAAATTTTTTTCAGTTAATTATGTCTTTAAATTTGTCAAGATAACTAAGACTCTTTCAACAAGGAAAAATTATGTGCTTATTCTATGCTTAGTTTAAATGATCATTATTTTATTTTAAAATAATTAAAGCTATGGATGTTGAAATTTAATTTTTAGATATCTATATATTTGTGTACATGTTCATGCGAAGAAAATAAGTTTTATTAACATAAATAATTATTTATGAGCAATAAATAATCAACATCCATATTTACGTTTGTAAGTCATATTCTTTTTAAGTGCATCTTTCATAAATTTTATTACCATTATAATATTACAAACTTACTTTGCTTATAAACTTAACATTCCATACACTGAACATAATTATAATTTCATAATAAAATGCTTAAATAGTTAATAAAATGAACAAATAATTAGAAAATTAATGAAATGCTTGCATTTAATTTTATATATTATTTCATGTACTCATAATTTTCATGCACTTAAAAAGTGTTATGTGTATAATACATGAAATTCGTAAGTGTTTATTAGAAAACAATTATGTTTACTGAATAGGAAAAGCATCATTTCATAATGAGCAAAATATCAACGCTATGGATAAAGTCAATTTTTAGGAAAGTGAACCAGAAGCTTAAACAACCATATTTTGATAAAAAAAATGCATATGCAGACATTTTTACGTAGCGTTATACATATTTGCCCCTTTAAAATTTATTTTTAATCTTTAAACTTTTAAATTATTATAAATAAATCCTTTATGAAATCAGAATCACCCTTCATATTTAAATACCAAATTTTAAAAATTATAAGTTTTCATATATCATAAAGCAACCAGCAATTTCTGGGGAAAGACAAAAGTTTATTTTATTTTAAAGAAAAGAGAATGGTGAAAGATCGAAGTATTAGATTTAAGCTGGGGAGGGAGCCCAAAGAAATTCACTTAACGACTTCCAATTGACTTGAAATTTCGCTCACACGTATAGCTTACATTATTGTATTTTAGTTTTAAATTTTCAGAAAAAAATAATAAATAAATATACTTCTAAGTAAAAGAAATAAATCAACGTTTTATTAAAAATATTTCCTAAAACGAATTAAAATAATTTTTAATGCAAAATAACACAAACACACATTTATATATATATATATATATATATATAATTACTTATAAATTAAGTAGCCAAAAGTACTTAATTTATAAGTAATTATCAAGGAATTTTAGTTAAAATACTCAGACTTTTATATAAGTTATATTATTTTTAGTTTAAAAAAATATTTTTATACTTTTTAGATAAAATAGTGTTTTAATTTTCTTTTACTTACATTTAGTAAAAGCTCGTAATTAATGCCTTCAAACACCGATCCGCAAAGCGTTAAATGTCAATCTGCTCCCCACAAAGCAATTTCATTCTTGAGAGTTTAATTCTTTGCATATGAACTTTAAACCTATTCATTATGGTCATTTATCTTGCAAATCGATACATGTTCCAACACTAACTGGAATAACGAATACCATCCGTGTAAAATTAAGTTTCAGAACATTTGGTGGACTCATAATTACAATTGTATTCAAGAATATTCCAGGGGAGAATTTCAATACAGTTTGACAGATAATGAGGGGGGGGATAGTCACAAACGAACAACAGACACGGAATTGTTGCGAAAGCTCTCCGGCAATGTAGGGGGCAGGACTGCAGTGACATTGAAGAATGAAATACAAGCTGTGTTTGCCCATATTGTTAAGAGTACATCGCAGCTGGATGAAAAATGGATACACGTCTGTTGTGTCTTTCAAAGGCTATTTTGTTATGTTTTCTTATTGATAGCCTTTCGGAATAACAACTTCTAAACGAGTTCAGGTGGAGTATATATTTCCTGCTGTATGAAATGAGCCACTTTTATTTCAGACGAGTTGTTTGTGTGTATTCGTGGAAATAGAACTGAATATAATTCATTGATGCTTTTGTGGCTTTAATGTATTGAATTTAAAAAATAACAAAGAATTGTTCAAATCATCAATTATAAAATTTTGAAGCATAATTTATATCATTAAAGATTTTTAAACAGTAGAAAATCAACTGCAACTTAAATTTTGAACACAATAAATTTTCAAATATCTATAATTCTTATAACTTGATAAATGTATAAAGAAACAGCATATATACTGTTACGTCCTATAGAATGGTTAATTATTACTGATTTTGCAGTTTCAAAAGTATGTCATAAGTATGAATTTAGCAACGAAAAGCATATTTATTACCTTTTCTTTCTATAAGAGAAAAAAAATGAACGAAATAGTTTTTTTTTCTTTACATATAAACTTGTAATTATAGACTTTTTTTTAATTAATAAATCTAAATTATTGCGCAAATGTTAAAATTTGACGTTAAAATGCATTTCTCGGACAAATATTGAATTTGAAGTTACTTTTGTTATGAAATGAAGAATTTTTTTTATTTAAATTAAATTATTCTTCGAATATTTTGCAAAAAAATATACAAAAATTAAGAAATATACATATTTGCAGCAAACATCTTAATTTATTGTAGTTGACAGTATAACAAACCATAAACCTTATTTCGAATACTGAATACTATACTTTAAAGAGATTCAGTTATAATTAAATAACCTTATGAATACAAATTTTAAATAAAATATAAATGTAATATAAATTTAAATAAATGTAATATAATTTTTTTTTCTTCAATATAACATCTTTTTCCCTTTATTGTTTTTAAAAACAATCCTATTTTAGAAGTTCTTCGAACAAATAATTTAATTTTCTAATCTAAGTGCTCTGAAATATTTCATATTAAATGCTAATTAAATGTGATCCCTCTAATACATTATAAATGACTTACCTGGAAATGATCGCAAATGTTTAAAGCTTGTTACAAACAGTTGAATGCTTCGGTATATAAAGGAAACATACGAGTCAGCAGTAATCCATTTCATTTTCTATTGAAAGGGAAAACTAGGTATCATTCAATTAACTCATTTACCCGCAATATCTTTATAAATCTATTCTTTAAATAAACTTTTAATTCCATTAGTGGAATAATACTACTGGATCTTTACATTGTTTTCAAATAAAGGCCGAAAAGAAAGCATTGTTACATTAAAGCTTAACATTTGTAAACATCTCTTTGGTAAACATGCAAATCAAGGATGTTCATTAATTCATGGAATAAGCAATTGCAGAGCCAGGAAAGCTGAATCATAAAGAAATAAAACATTTATCAAGTGTGAACAGCATAGAATAAATTAAAGTAGATAATTTTTATTGAAATATCTGCATATTATAATGAACAATTAAACAATTATATTTATGAAATAAATTGGAAAAATAAAGTACAATGCATATAATTCTAGATTAATTCTAAAATTTATTTTATAATTACTTGTGTTTCAAAATTTCTGATAATTATGGATATGTAAATGATCTCTTGAGATTATCAAAACAGTTGATAAATAAATAGGAAATCCCTTGAAAACTATATAATATTCAATCCTGTCACAATTTATACTAGGTAAATAAGTCAGGAAATTAATTAGCGAATGAAAATAGTTGGAGTAATGAGAAGGAGATTAACAGATAGCTAAATGTGTTTCTTACATTGAAAATACTGATACGGAGTGAATGAAATTTATTTTAAAATAGAAACAATGGAAATAAATGGAAACATAGGAAAACGTACATGAAGGGTATAAAAGTTACACTGACCCGTAACAGAAAATATCACAAGTAAGAGGAGCTGTATTTCATTTCCATAAATACTTTCCAGAAGAGGACGACTTAAACCAAAAATGCTTCATCGCTTCATGAGACCTAAACAGTAATCGTTCTAAGCTAACATTAAGTACTAATATGAATTTAGACTCTTAACTCTCGGCGAATATTCTCCACTTGTCTCGAATACCACGGTGACGTTCCTGCGTCTAGGCTAATTTTTGTACCCAGAAGATATGCGATCAGATGAAATACACTCGTAGAACAATGACTTCTACATAACATAGGGTGCCTGCTAATACTTTTTGTACATAAGCCTTGAATTAACACATGATCTATTGAAAATTTTCGCTGTAATAAAGCAAGATAAACAAATGTGTTATCCACTCTCTGTTGTTCATAATAATAAGACACTTTTGGGGATGGTTTTCTCTCGCAATTGAATGACTCCCGACTCAACCATGAAACAGTAAAGGAGGATTCTACAAATACCCGCACTAGCACTGGTATGCATTAGCTTATTGGTCCAATAGAAAAGCTTGAAAATGATAAAATGTGCTTAGATAAATCTTCTTTACATTTATGTGTACAATTATTATTTATCCCCGTCCCATAATTTCTTTTAATGTCGAATAATTGAGTATGGCATTTGCCATTTATTTATATTTGCCGTTTATTTACCCTTGCTTTTGATTCAATTGCTTCGATTCTCCTTCTCTCTCCTCTTGACATACACTACACACCCACCCGCATATGCGTATGACAAATGTTTTACCATATGTCAAAAACATAAGAAAGAAAATATCGTAAACGATATGACGGATTTCATGAGAAAAAGGTATTTTTGTAACTCCCACGTGGTAACGTTTTATTAGGTCATTATTAATTTTTACTAAAATAGTCATGCAGAATAGTGTTTGTATTACTTCTTACTGCAACATTAGTCAGCAATTAATCAATAAGAAGTCCAAACGTGAGATTTCCAAAAAACGGTTTTGACTTAAAAGGGTAAAATAAAGTTTTAAGTATCCATGTAAAATTAAATCTGCGTGTCCAAATATTTCCTGCCATTTTTAATATAAAAAGTTAAGATATCCAATACACACTAATGTACGATCATATACCGACTATAGAAGGATAATAATAAGCAAAGAATACATGAGAAAGATACTTATGAGTAAAAACTTCCCTCAGTAAAGCGAGTTTAAGAGCGTACTGAGATCGGCATAAAAACTGCTTTCATGTCAAAGCGTCGTGTTGCTCTCCAGGTCAATCATTCAGAGGTTGCTGACAGAACCTGTTAGGAGCAATGGAGACGAGACAATACCTAAGAGTGGAGAACGGGATCTGAAGCGACCAGGAAGTCCATCGACTTCCTGGAGGTAAGGGGATCGAAGGATATTGCGGAATGCGCTCTCGTGGATCACACAATGACTCTTTCCGTGATACAGTCAGATCAAGAGCTGCCAATTGCTCTACAAACTGTTTCCAGATATGTAGAGAAAGCAAATTTGTAATCCAAGCTCACTTCTCGTGAAAAAATTGATCTTTAATTCCTAAATGTTGGTAACTACATCTATAGTGGTGCTAAACCAGAGCGATGTGGAATGTAGCATATTGCAAAAACGTCGTGTTTAGTGACGGATCTCTGTTCATTTTGGGGACAGATTATAATTGCATACAGACGTGGAGGCCCACGTCTGTACAATTCCATCCACTCTGTTTTGTTGGTGGAGTTGTATAGTTCTCAACCCGCTTAGCTGGTGTAATGGTCTGGGAAGCCACATCCTTTGATAGCCTGTCCAATCTAATTGTGGTACATGGGACTCTGATTAGTCAGCGTTATATTGATGACCTTCTTCTACCCCAAGTAGAAGCTTACGCAAATGGTCTTCCTGGGGCAATTTATTAGCAATACAAGGCTAGTCCGCATACAGCTCCAGTACCTCAAGATTTTTTGTACTACGTTCAGTCTCTTCAAAAACCGGTTCACTCTGGGGAAACGATAAGACACTAGATACCATCATAGCACTCTGTACATGTTTTGATTGTTCAAGAACTTTGGGGTCATCTTCCTCAGTGACGATGTGTAATCAACTCAATGACGAACCGTGTTTTGACAGCAGGAAGCGATCAGGCGAGCTACTGTAGTTAACACATTTTGTCTTTTTATACACATGATATTTGTTTAATTTTTTTGATTTTGAAATCAAATGATTCTCCCATCTGTAATATTTAATCCGAAGCTCCTTTCAAAGTACGCTATTTTCAATGTTCATCCATATATGCGACATATAAATTTCAATCCACAAGACATTCAACATGCACAGCACTGGTTTCTAACGGGGTCAAAACCATTTACAGGTGTGTGTTTAAGAGATTAAAAGGGTCGTTGAGGATCCACCAATGATCACCTCGGAAATGTTAGCAAGAATGCGTTGAACCGCTTGGTTTTTGTCCTCAAGAACATTTTTAAAAAGTATGAACTTGTAAGAAACAAGGGAGATGTAATCTGCTTTGAAAGAAAGTATTGTTACATTAGAGAATTTTTCCCAATATTTTTTGATTAGCGTATGAAAACATGCGCTGCAAATGTTACACGGCGTATATGCAAATGTTCCGGTTCCATCAGCAACACTCATAACTATAAGTTTGCACAAGTCAAGATATAATTATAGGTCGAATCCATGGTATAATTAAGGTTCGAACCCTCTAGTTTCCGAGTTTAATGTTAATCCTACCGTTTTTTCTAATTTTCTTCTCAAAGGTAGATTATAGATTTTTACTACATGGAATAAAAGTCTTTAGAGAAAGGGAATAAGAGCTTATTGTCATAGTGCTATGGTTGCTATTCTGAAAAAATGAAGCTGTGTTTTGTAAGAAAAGAGAAAGCTATGTTTCCTCTAAATAAAGCTCTAAATAATAAAAGCTTTTCTTAATTTTCTGACTTTTAGAAGTATTTTTAAATCTCGATTGAAAACAAAAATAATCACAAATTCATTAATTTCAAGAGAGATAATCGTTTTTTTCCTCTTCTGTAAAAGGAGGTGATGGATAATTTTGTTTTTCGAGAAGAGTGCAGAAGAGGCCAAACTTTATAAGGAGCTTAAGCAGCTAAAACTGACTCAACTGAAAATATCTTAATATAAATGCACAGTAAAATTCCTCTTCTAGTACAATTATCTAAGAATTAAAATCTCTTTTGAATAAATATATGAAAATTCTACATTTATTTCGTTGTTTACTTCTGATGAAAGGTAGCCGAAGTAACAAGTGGTCATGGTCGCGGTCTCGCAGCCGGCGGTTTTCGGAGAGTGGTGTGTTCGAGCCTTGAAGCGACTAAGCTCCACTGTGTAGCTGGGGATTTTACACGCTAAAAAATGTTTGGGAGCCCACGTCATTCCTTTGGCGTGTTCTGGAAATTAAGAGAGTTGAGCACCAGCTCAGGTGTCGCCCTCGTCATTTGACAAAGGTTCAAAATTAACGAGGTTCGACATCAGTAGCTCTTGTGTTGCTTCTAGTACAACGTTAATAACATCAAACCAAACCAATATTATGAAATATTGCTTAAAATTTGCAGTGGCAATGGAAATAACATTGCAAATTTTGAGAGAACAAATGATTCAGCTTTAAATGTCCATGATTTATAATCACATTGCAGTACTCCATTCTCAAATGGATCTAAATCACCCGTCAAGGCCTTAGAACGAAATAAGCGACCTGCTTTGAACACTCCTTCAGATTTTATTCAGGTTCAATAAACAACATATCAGGTTTAATAATTATGCAAATTGCAAGCATTTTCTGTTACTAAGCCTAAAGTATTTACTCTTTCAAAATAAATCGAATATTGTGTTCCAATGTATATTAAATATAGTTTAATGTACCCAAGATAAAGGAAACAGGATGGTGCTTACATAACCTAAGCTGGAAGCCCTAAATTATGTAACCTAAGCTTCTCACGAAATGATCTTTAAGAATCATCAGGGATTTTTTTCTGGCTTTATATTTAAGTTTCTAAATTCTTTTCAATCAAATGAAATGTAGTTACGTAATTTAAGTAAGCTTAAGAATTGGTGTGAATAAATTAATAAAGTAATATAAAATTGACAGAGAATTGAATTGAGAGGTATAAGGTTACAGTAATATGAATATCACTAGTGAGAGGTGCGAGAATCTTTTCTTGCGTGTGTACGGGGTTTCTTGAGAAGCCAGTTGTTGATTAACTATTTGGAAGAGTTATTTGCATAATTTTTCGAAAGACATTTTCTTAGTTATATTATAGAAGTTTTTAGTACATGCTGCAAAGGATTTAAAGCTGTTTGAGAGCCTTCCCCTCATTCGAGAATTAATAAAAATCTGTTTTGAAACTTAATTGACTATTTTATTTACACTAAATCCGATGGAACATAAATATAAAAATATATTTGTGATTCAAGTAATATTTAAGATGAGAGACACAAAAATGATAATAGGATTATGTTACAACTTCTATAAACTATCTACAGAGAAACAAACTACAAAAACATTGAAATAGGAATTACACTATGGCACTTAGTAACTATATAATCACTCCATACCCATTCTCTATGATGTCACTAGGCTGAAAAGTGTCTATATTCTATACTTAAGATATGTCTCAAAATATATTCGAGTGATTCTGTTAATTTTGGGAAGCTGCGTTAAGCTGTCGGGTGCTTTCTATATTAGACTGTTAAACTTAAATCAGTGAATGAATCATGATTCAATATTTTCTTTAGAATATACCGATACTTCTATAAAACTTTATATTATGCACAGTATAAAATTTAAATCGAGTCATGAACAATTTTATTAAATTGATAAAAGTCCTCAATTTTTTTTTTTTTGAATTTTACTCTTAACCCATAATTGCAGAATTCAAATGATTCTTAGAAATACAAGGTGCTAAATTTCAATAGATTTTCTTGAATTAGGATTAGTATACAGAAAGGTTTTTTAAATATGTTCGTATAAAACTATTCATGGTATTTTTCAAAAGTCATGGGCAAAAAATTAAGGGATGATAGAAAACATCTAAAACAGCAATATGTCCATGTAATGAATAGACAAATGATGCACCGCTAGATGGCTTTGTAATGGAAAGCATAAATTGTGAATTTTTATGCAAATCATCATGCCTACCATAAATTTCAGAAGGCATGGAGTCGTACAGTAATGAGAAAAAAGCTATGCTTCTTGAAATCCATTCTCGAAATGAGGATGTGTGAGAATACTCGCGCCTTATACTTTCCATTACAGTGCCATCTAGCTGTTTATCGCTTAATCACCGTCTGTGCATTTTGTGGTGTAAATTGCTTGTTTAAAAAATTGCTTGTCATTGTTAATGTCTATCACCCTTAATTTTTCTGTCCTTGAATTTCGAAACACCTTGTAGAACTCCTGAGCAAATCAAAAATTCCTAATAAAAGAAATAACGAAGGCATTGATTTTTTAATAATAAAAAGATGGTCGGCATTCAGACGCAGTGCTAATGTTTCTTATCTGTATATCAAAAGCCAATTTATCGAAAACGACATATATATTTGTAGAACGTAAAAAAATAATTGTGACACATTTACCTAAAACAAAATTTTCTTATAAAGGAGGCCAATTTCATAGTATTTTCGAAATTACCTTAATGTAAAAAATTACAAGTTTTAATTAACATTTCTGTAGTATTGATAGGTCCTATAGTCACTCATTCTTAATGTGTATTTCTCACATTGTTATTTTTTTTAATCCAAGTTCATTTTTTTAATTTTGATTATTTTTGTTTTAAAAGTTCATATGAAGAGTAACATAGAAAGCGTTTTAAAATTATGTAAGATAGTTTACATTATAAATGTTAAATTGTTTTGAATAGCGTGTTTAATAAAATATCTCGTTGAAAAATTACAATATATTTAATGTGCACAAAAATATGTTAGTTAATATACCAGCAGTAAATTTTTTTAAAATATTCCTTAAGTCTGATCGTTGTTGACAATAAAGAAAAAATAGGGAAAATAATGCTTGAAGTGACGATCTTAACCAATGTATGAGAAAAAAAAACATTCAGAAACATTTTATTTCCTTCAAAATACATTGGCTGTGGCAGCATGGTTGTGGTCTGGCACCCAGCATTGTTTTCGTCATGTTGTGGATTCAAACCTTGGACACTAAGGACCCGCCGTGTAGCCGGGGCTGATACACATTAAATCTATCGTGGGTCAAAGTCCTCCCAATGACATGGTGTGAAAGTTTAGTAAGGAGTGCAAGCTCAACTTAACTGAGGTTCAAAATTACGAGGTTCATTGGAAATAGACCTCGTGCTGCTTCTCAGTGCTACGTTAATAATCAATCAAATTCTTGAAAACCAATGAAAATTATTCATAAGCAGCAAATGTTATTAAAATTTAACTGTACCTTGATGTATACTTTAACCATATAATCAAATGTTTAATTATACTGTCAGTTAGTCCCTGAAACCTTTATAACCTTCAGTAACAATCCATTCAAAGAAAATTTATTTTTGAGTTTCATTTGTTTGCAAAACACTTCGAACTGAAATAAGATTTTTGAAGGTCATGCTGTGTATAGTATATACAACACAAAAATAATCTTTCATGTTATTTTCAAGAATATAATAATAGATGGTAAGAAGAATTATCCTTTAAATACGAAACATAGCTAAAAAGCCATTTGTCTTTATTTGTTCAATTCGCACTCGATAATCTACTAAAACTATGTTAAATATGTGTTATTAAAGTTATTAAAATATTTATACTTCACTCGATGAATTCAAATAATGCGATGCACATCAATCATAATTATTTCTTGCTTTATAATGTACTGAAATTTACGTCAAAAATAAAATTTGTAGTCCTATAAGTGTACAAATTGCATCGAACCTCTTGCCTTAAGATCTTATAGGGAAGGGTGCAATTGATCATTTTCTCTCCAAATAAATGGTATAAATTAATGAACTGTATACGATAAGATAAACTATTATTAATTGGGGAAATCAATCTAACTGTTAATTGAAAACAGCACGCTTTGCCATGTGACGAAAACAGATTTTTCCATGGCAGATTTTACTGACAGGTATTAGATCATCTTTCATATTTATCATATGTGAGATTGTATCACAGCAGTTTGCTTCCCAAATACCTAAATAAGGATGATTTGTATTTTAGTTACATTTGACATAGTAAATTTTTTAGGAATAACTTCCATTATGTGGACACACAATATTTTGAGAGGGATTAATCTGAACTATATACTTATCAGAAAAAAAAATATATTCATAAAAATTGAAAGCAGATCTACATTTGAGAAGTAACTATTAACATACAAAGCAAATTTTTCAAACGCGCAAATAAAAGTTTCACGTTTTTGAAATACAATAACAACTATTCTAAATCAGAAATTTCTTCACCAATAAATTAAATATTATTTGGAATACTTATTCATATGTAAATTATGTTTCACATTCTTTGTTCTTTAAATTTAAACTAATTCAGAGAATAAAATAGAAATGTACTTTTACTAGAAGAAAATAAACAAACATAAAATAGAAGAATTTAAATTTCGTGAGAAATCCCCGCATTTTGTTAGCTGAATTTCTGTATTGATGTTATCGTGAGAAAAAACTTTTTATTATATCTAGATTCAAGCCCTTTTATTCTTTTTATGGTAATTTTGTTTATGATGTTACTTAAAAAGAGAAATTTTATTGAGCATAAATACACGATTTAAATAATTGATCGTATAATATGTCACGGAATTATTGTTTTTACTAGCAAAATCTTATTCTCATTAGGCATTTCAAACCTAAGCAATTAAATTTCCCTTAAATATAGTACATTGACAAAAACATTTAATAATTTTAAATCAGATGAAGAACTACATGAATATGAAAGAATAAAGCTTAACTCATTTCTATTAAAATTCTAAGCAGCATACTTAAGAAAGTGCATTGAAAAATCTTTTGTATGGTACAAAATTCAATATCCAAAATATTTTAAAATTCTTAATATTTTACACAAATAATTATGATTAAGTATACTGCTTGAACCTTTTGTTTCCCCATTAATTTGGGGCCTGATTACAAAAAATTATTATAAAATAAGTAAGATATTTTTAAATGCGTGATAAGAGATGGATTTATTCCTTATATTTATGTTTTTTATTCAAAAGTATGTTTACAATTTAGTTTCTTTTTATGTACGTATGGCTGTTGGAATAATCAATACAAGTTATCTATACATTTTTGCATTTCTTCTTAATGTAAAAAAAGCAAATATTGAAACATTTGAATTAAATTAATCAGAAGTATAATTATATTTAATATAAAAATAAGCCTATTTTTAAAATAAAATTATTATTTGAACAAGACATAGTGAATTTATATATTGAAGATTACATTTTAATATCTTAAGTAGTATTTGTAAATGGAATGTTTTAATTACAATAATATAAATCGGAAAACAAAATAACAATTAACAGATCACCCTAGTATTTTATTTCCAATAACTTTGTATTATATTCTTATTATAGATTAATTTAACTTACATAAGAAATCTATAAGATAATTTAACTAATATAAGAGGAAAATAATAAGCGGGTAATCGATATTAATTGGTTATTTTGAAGAAATAATTTTGAGGAAACTGTTCTTAAGAATATTTTTGGTAATAAAACTGTTGTGCAATTTATACATCCAGTAAAAAGAATAAATGCGAAACTTCTTAGCATATAAATTACAAAAAATGAAAAAAAATCTAGGAAAAATATAAACAAAAGAAGGACTAAATCCTCAAAGTTTTGTCTTAAATTTACTTGTGATATAAATTTGGCTTTGTTTTTATTATTATTTCAATGTATCGTTTACCTTAATTCAATTTAATTTATTGCTAATAAACCTATTTGTTGAATTAAATAGTACATAATCTTTACAAAATACTTTTTACGTTCACTTCAGAATTATTTACAACTTTAGAGAAAATAAGAGTGAACACTGATTTAAGTCAGCTTTTAATATACCAAAAGATAATCTTCAAGCCTATTTAGAGTTTAATGTTTCTTTCATAAACATACCTTGCAAAACAGAGATGCGCTTTTGAATAAAATAATTTTCTCTAAATTAAGCTTTAAATTTCGTTAGGAATAGTTTGCGTTTCTACACGGTCCTTTTGTTCCCGTGTATTTAAATATCAGCAGTTCATATTCACTTAATAATACAATCCTAACAAAGCATTAGTTATCATAAATAAGAGTATTTCTGCATCTTTACATCATAATATCAATTGTGTGCTGAGCCTATTACTGATCGTACGACTTCCATACCTAGAGATTATTTAAGAGATTTGATAATAATAAAAATTGAAAGGAATAGCTTAAGCCTTTATTGGTTCATTTCGTCTAGAAATGACATATTAAGTTATTTTTGTATGAATGTGTTTGATATAATAGAAAATCATCTTGCTTGTAAAATAAATTTAATTTAATTTTTGATACTTCTTTTTTTCAAGGAAAGTTTGTATACCACACACAAGTTAGGCGCTAATAGAAAATAGGGACTTTTTCATAATTCTTTTTATATTGTTCCACATGGTATTTATTAAATATATTTTATAAACAATGGAACGTGAAAATTAATTGTAAATTGGTTAAATTTTATTTTCCTAGATTATGAACGAATTATAAATTTTGTACTTATAGCTTTTCATGACACTGCAGGAAGCAGGAATCAACACACATTGTAGCATTACAATTTGGATAAAAACATTTCGTTTTCTGTTCACATACCTTGTTATATTTTGATAAATTTTTATTCACTTAGCCCGCATTGCTTTAATATCCATGAGGGTGATGTTCAGAATACTTTCTATGAACTTAGAAAGGGGTAACCCAGCTGTATGCTGTATTACGATGCGGTAATGTAGCCACATTGGCTATTTTAATGCTAAATTAAAAATTAAAAATATTACTTTGAAATGAATGCTTAGAAGATACAGCGATGGGGCTTTGTCATAAATTTATTTCCTGAGGACGAGGCTATCATTGCTGACATGTCTTTCCTGGATGGCCGTAAAATTATTTTAGAGTTGAGAGGAAAAGAAGTTATAGCTTTTGCTGAATTTATTTCCTATACTAGTAAATTTAAAAAACATAATTTGAGAAAGTTTCCTAATCAACAAAGATATAAATTAAACAGAAAAAGGAAAGGTAAAATTACTGAAGGAGGTTTTGGTATCCTAGGAAAACTTTCAATCATTGTTGGAATGATCAAAATGGGAGTACCACGGCGCATTTGCGAGTGAAGCCGGTATTCTCGCCAGACAATTCCCCTGTTCGTGGACGAGCTTATATTGAGGGAGTATCAGGATATGGAGAGAGAACTAGGAATTTATCTTTATTGATAATGTTAAAGAACAGGATAAATGTAATGCATTCTTGATTATTTTTGACTATTGTTTCATTTTTTATAATATGTAACGATAATTTTTCTATCAACTTTCAAATAAAATTCATACACAAATCACATTGATTTTGAAAAAATTATAGTTATGGAGTTTTACAGTCCCTGATGGCCCCTTTACCTTCATTAGAAGTTGTAATAGCTTTTAATTATTTTTATACAGTTAGTTTATTTTAGCACCTGTGCTATTGTCTTAGTCCACAATAAATTGGTCACAAGCAGTAAACGCAGGTACTCGCTGTATGGAATTGACGTCATATCTCCTTTCTGCGTTAGGATGGATATCCGGATAAGGTTATCGTTTGTACCTACAATTGCAGTGTTACGTCGATATGGGACCCCCACCCCGTTACCTTATATTTGGGATTATTATTTATGCATCGATAAGTTCGTTATGTTGATATAAGGTAAATTAAAAGTTTTGCACAAGTTAAATTAGATGGAATGAAAATAATTTGAATAAATTAATTAAAAGTATTTTTACTCCTTATAAATTAAATGGAATGAAAATAATTTGAATAAACTAATTAAAGTATTTTCACTCCTTATAAATTAAAAGTTTTTACACACGTCAAATGAGGCGTAATGTATTTAGAACAAATGATTATTTTACGCATAAGGTTGTTGAATTTCATATAATTATTGAATATACTTTTTTCGTTTCGATTAACAGAAGAAAAGTATTTTAATCTGTATTAATTTGAATATAATTTTTTAATTTTTTTCATATAACATTGTTGAATTTTATATTTGTTTTACATACTTTCTTCATTTCAATAAACTGAATTAATATATTTTGAATAATCTATTTGCATACAATTATTTTTCTTACTCTGTTTACGTTAAGTTACTTATACTTGATTCAGTATTAATCAGTTAAAAATTAATGCTTTCGTATGCGTGCAGTGTAAAGTGTAGAAATTTCAACAATTGAAAAGAAACTGCCATTAAAACAATGTTTTAGATTTTTACTTTCTTACGTAAAGATTGTTATGTTACATCTAGATATTCTAAGAAAAACCTAATTAATATTCTCTTATAAACAATCATTTCTTTTTGAATAGGAAGTTAAACAGCTTCTTCTTACCCATTGAATTTAACATTGTTTTTTGATCACTGATACAATTGTGTTTACTATGAAATTCGAGAAATATTCAGTAGGTTTATTTTTTTGTAAAATGCATATAACTTTTTAACAAGCTTTTCATTCTCTAAAATGAAATAACTGACGAAATTCAGATTGATTAGTGTTCAGGGTAAAACATCTTAAATTATGAAACAACTTCACAACTTCATTTGATTATCAATAAATATATTGAAAATCAAGTATATCAAGTTAGAATTTCTGCTACGTTTCACTTCTCACAAATATTGCATAGTACTTGAAAAAGAAAACGAGTTTAACATATTTTTAAGATGAAATTTGTGAAATTTAGGGCAGATTTATTTTTAAAATATTTTTACAACACATTTTTTTTTTAAATTTTGTTTGATTTTTTTTCTTTTCTGGTTACTTTATTTATTTCTTCTCTATTTAGCTTCACGAAAACTCACTTCTGCTTTGAAGTCTAACAAACTTGTTTAACATGAAATGTTTAATTAGTTTATTTTTTCATACATGCAGAATTTTCTAATATTTTTCTTTGTTAAATGAATAAATATATTCCGAATAAATTAGATAGAGTTTCCCAGCTTTAAAAAAACCATTTTATTATTAAATAATTACATTGATATGCTGTAAATTTATTGAAAATCTTTTTTGTAATATTTTTAATTTTGAAGAAAAATGAAGTTAAGAGTTTATTTCTACAATAATTCTTTTCAAAAAGTTTTTTGTATAAATTCGTAAAATAAATTTAGGGCTTATTTTTCTTTTTTACTCAATTACTTTTTGATTATATTCCTTGAAGTATTACTTTCTATATTATTATGTGCAGAAGAACTGATTTAAACTTCGAACAATAATGATAAATGTTAGCTTTATTTTCTCTAAAATAAATGGTTCCGAAATGAAAATTATTTTTACATCTGAAAAGAACTGCCTTAACACAAATATTTTAACAATTCACTGTGAACGCTTACCTTTTTATGTGAGTATTATTACTTAATATTTTTTTTTTTTGCATTTCAGAAAATTCTGTACTAAATACACTACTTTGCAGAAGATTTTTAAACTTTGTTTTACAATTTTCTAATATTTGTATATTTTGATGTTATATATATCGATATATTATATTAGTTTAACTATTTGCTTATTATTTATTTTTTTTTGGAAAAATATTTACATAGTTTCTGCACTTGTGCGTTTTTCATTCTATAAGGTTTAAAAAAGAGCATATACTTTTTTATTGATACATTACTACGAATAACTTAATATGTTATAATTATCATAATAATCCATAACCTAAAACTTTTTAATAAGATGATACAGTTTTAAAATTCGAAAATAAATGCTAATTTTTTTTTTATTTCTTTACAATTTTCAAATATATATATATATATATATTCTAACATTTATTGAAAATTTACTCTCTAACATTTACGCAAGAAGACCTACTTCTTCGAAATTATATTATGATCATATAAACCATATAAACATTGACCATGTTGAAATATTGAAAGTAAAGAAAAATTGTAAGAACTTTTGATGCTGAAAAATTTGATATTATTCTCTAACTGTAAAATACGATTATATACTTTTCAAAAGCTGAAGATTTTGGTTCCCTTATATGGCAATAGAATAATTTCGAAAACATGTATTAGAATACGTGTTTTGATTAGAACCTGATAAAGTCACGCTACAGGGTTACTCAAAATTTATAAAGCATTATTCAGTTGCGCGAAATTGTGTGTAAACGTCATATGGACATTCTATTACAGAACATTTTGCTAATAGAACCAAATTACATCTATATTAACATTCCCCGAACGATGCAATACAGTATTCTGTTTCCCCAAACAACTTCTATTTAAATAATTAACTAATCACAAAGCAATATTGGAGTAAAGTTCTACATTGAAGTGTTGTCTAGTTATTACAAATTTCCTTTTATATTATCACCTTGCTTAGTATCGCTTGCTCCAGAAGAATATTCTGTCTGATTATCCTCAAGTTTCATTCTCTTTTGTATTTTCTATTATTACAAAAATGGAACAAGATCTGATTCCTAATAGTTCTTCTTCACAAACCGAGTGCATTGTGATATGGATACAGAAGAAGACCTAACAATTGATTTAGATGCTGTTCCTGAACATCATTTCCCATAAGTTGAAAAACACTTTGCGACTGTGTTATATTTCTTCAATACCATGAAAATTCATCTTCGGCAATATAAAAACGACCCTCTTGAGGCAATATTTCCAACCAAAAAAGGAATTACTTTATCACTTCTACATTGGGAACACCTGGTAAAATAAACGAAACATTTGGATTTACCATTAACTCGAAAAGCGTTCAATATACATGATTCCCTAGCGATTTCTACTGTGTTGATAGATAATATGATTCAAGAGAATCTATAGAGACTCCAGATGACTTTTCTCGTCAGTTCATCTCATATGTATGCGTTTTAAGTAACTCTGAATGGACTGAACTTATACGTACTTCAGAAATAGTTACAAAACGTGCAACATATTTTCTCTTCGACTGTATTTTGTTAATATATTAAAGAAAAGAGCTTTAAATTTAAAACTCAAGACTTTGTTGACCTTATCAATCCAGGAATTGAGTGAGTGCTCACAATTTCCATGATTGAATTTCTGAGTAACCACTTAAATAATTCCCTAAATAATGTTTATGAATGCAATGGTTGCTTCCATAACTATACAAATCATCTCAGTTATGAATGTTAAACTCGGAACCATAAAATAATTTTAAAATCATATGGTGATTTTGCTATTTTTCCCTAGAGTTTCGAACAGTTAGCTGCAGACTTTTTGTTAAAAAAATTCTCAATTATCAAACTATATAAACAAACTAAATATGTCGGTTATGGTTGAAAATGCAGAGCATACTAAACATGATTGTATCAGACTTCAAAGAATAAAGTCAAAATCAATGGGTAAGAAAAAGCTATAAAATTCCAATTCCTATTCAAACGAAAATTTGTTTCTTATGGAATATTCACAAGAATTTTCTTAGAATGTTTAGATGTACAATAACAATGTTTATGTATGAAGTGAAAAACCAAAAACGTGTTTTTAATAAGAGTTCCTTGTCAATTGTAAAATATTATACATTTCTATACCTTACAATGTACGCATACAAAGGCAATAGAGTTCAACTAAATAATACTGAATCAAGCATAAGTAACTTTGCTTTCAAACAAATAAGAAAACAAAATTTCATCCAATTAGTTTATTCAAAATATTAGTTCAGCATTGAAACGAAGAAAGTATGTTGTACAAATACTCAATTCAACTATCTTATATGAAAAAAAAAATGCAAAAACTATATTCCAATTAATTCCGATTAAAATACATTTCTTCAGTCAATTGATACGAAAAAGTACATACAATAATTACATCCAATTCAAGATTCTGCATATTGTTAGTCAAAGGTTAAATAACACGCTAAATAATGTAGAAAGAACTATTTAATTTTGTACACATATTAAGAAATATTCCATAATTAAAATAAGGTAATAAATTTTTTTCCGCTATTTCAGTCATTTTAAGCTACTATGTCTCTTTAAATTATTTTCTATTGTACAATTTTATCAGAATACTTGTACATACATTTCGAGTGATAATAACATGATCTTTAATATGTATTTATTCAATAAAAACTAGTTTATTCATTATCAAAAGACACTTTTCAAAGACATTTTATTTTATTTATTTTATTCGCGAGCAATTGGAGCTATATTTTGTACATATATAACTACTAAAATTTCAGAAACTTTTTTTAACATTAAACATGCTCATATGAATCTTTTGATAAGAACCCTTTTAACTTCTTTATATCTATTGAATGAAATTCCAATCACATTCTCCAGAAACATGCCTACCATCACTTGTCAACTATGATTTAATTCCTATTGTTCTAATTCGCCTGATAACACAATGCGATGACAATACCACTCAAACCCATTCCTCATTTCATTCTGTGCTCAAATAAGACTTTGAAATAAAGAGATCAAAATCTCAAAGGTTCCTTTCCATATGACCAATTGTTTGAATTCAGCATTATGTTTATCTTTCATCTGTCACAGACAGTATAGAGAATCAGTTAGAAGGCAGTTTTAATTGCGTCAATGACTTTCAAACATTCTCCTCTTCTGTCCTTTTAGTTGATGGTGATTATTTGAAGCTTTCAGCTCAAAACAATCGAATAGGATATGTTCCCCTTCCTGAAGTAAAATTTGTTTAGATGTCATTTTACTGCTATGCTATACTCAATTGAAATACATTATTCGAGTAAAAATTGTCCTTTAAATTATAAATAAGTTACATTTATTCCGGCAAAAGCATAACAGTGGTAACAAATTTAGTTAAATTTCGTTTGATTTTAATGTTATTTTTAATTATTGAATATCTTGAGTAATTTAACATTATATATCTCTTAAAGAACAGTAATAACAAAAAAAATGTGAAAAGAATATTTATTACCTTATCTTAATATAGTTATGATCATTTTAAATATATATATATTTATAGCTAGATTATATAGAGAATTATTTAAATGCCATATAACAATGTGTTAAGTCATATTTCATTGATCGTCAAAAATCTTAACTACTTTTTATCAGTGTATTGTTTTTATTGACTGTTATATACTTAATATGCCAAAGCCTAATTTAAATTTATAAAAAGTTTTGAAGCATTTTCTGGTTATTTTGCATAATACGTTTGGTAATATATTGTATGGAATAAATATTTAAAAAAATTGTCAATTTTTTAAAAAAAATCCACAAAATAAGATACAGTTTTTTTTTCTTAGTGTCTGATAGGAAGAAAAATGTAACTATAAATAATACCAGTTAAATTATTCCCGTACACATAATAGAGTAGAGCACTTGTAAGACATTAAGAAAGAAATACATGAAAGTAATTAAATTTGAAGAAGAAATTTAAATATATGAGAAATTTGAATATATGAGAAAATTTTGCAGTTTCTAAAAATAATTGTTTGTTCGTAAAATATTTTTTTGATATGTATATTTAGTGTCTGTTCAAATATTGGAAATTTAATTACGTTTCTAATAATGTAAAATTATAACAGGTTTCTCACTAGATTCTCTTAAAAAGTGAATATGATAACTAATAATCAAATAATTGATTAAGTAAATAATGTATAATGGTAAAATTCGTAGAAAACTGTTAATGTAAGTAACTGAAAATTAAAATTATTAATTTTGTTTGAAATGAATAAATTTTCTCTTTATTATTAATCTATATTTATTTGTTGCTTATCTTGCAGTTTTTATCTGGAACAAGATATTTATATACACTTAAGATATCCATACACCTTTAAAACGCCATTTTTGTCAAAATTCTTGATGTTCTAATTTTAGTGTCAGTTTAAAATTTAAACTTTTTTCTTTGTAATATTGTTTGAAGTTTTCCAATACCTTATTTAGAACTTAAGTTGTATGGATTGTATTTTAATCTGTAGTAAATTCTTAATAGCTTTTGAAAGTTTGTTTTTGATTTTTCTCAAAATGAGTTTTCTCGACATATTCACATATGGCAACATAGATATCAGAAAACGATATAAACCAAATTAATTTAAATATGGCAAGTATCTTCCTCTTGTAGTTTTTAAGAGCTCCTTCCACTTTCAAGGTTGTAAAATTAATACATTTTAGTAATAAAAATCTGAATCATGCATTGTTATAATTTTTTCTTGATTTTTCATTGTTATTTGACTCGAAACACAATAAAAAATGTAGTAATATTATTTTTATCATGAAAGTAGTGTCAGCCTCAAAAACTGCTATGATGAACAAGTTAAATATTGCAGAAAAAGAATATTTTTGTTTGATTTTGAATTACGAACGTTATTCTGATAATCAGTTTATGTACTATTTTCACCATGTTTTCTCTTTAATTTTTTTTTAAATAAAAGTAGATTATTAAATGTGTTTTCCATGGTTTTAAGTTATATTTTAGCATTAAATATATTTTGATAGCAATTATCAATGTATTTCAAAAAAAGTTTCTTCGAAATTTTACGAATACCTTAAATTCATCAAATGTGAACGAAGTAATAAAGCATGACTTATTCAAACCTTTTTTTCATTTATCGTTTCCCTATTAGTCTATTTCTGAGCTTAAATATTTTGAAACATTTATGTTAGCTAATTAGCTGAGGAATATTCTCATTAATTTAATTGTATTTTATGCCACAAGTTGCAAATACGAAAAAGTAATTTCTTTACAAACTAATTTTTGAAAATAACTACCAAATATGCATTAAATTCTAAATCAAAATAACCAATAAATTTATTTTATCACTATTGAAATAAGCAAAATCTCATGGATTTGGTGGAATTTTAAAAAAACATATAATTTCATGCGATTCATTCTTTCTTTTTAATTTTTACAATATTTTATTGATTTTTTTTAAAATTTGAAACCTAAAAGTTTTTAAAATGTATTTTGTTTTGATAACTAAAGCTCTCTTTTAGCCTTTTACATACAATTTAATACACTACAATTACACTTTGTTTCAGATAATTAAAAAAAAGGGGTACAATGACTTGTTGACGAATAGTTTCATCTTACCTTTGAAAATGAAGCATTAGATGTAACACTAGTCATTCACATAAAGGATATTAAATTGTTATAAGTATGGAAAAAAATCTACTATGCTTTGAGCACTGATGTAAGTAAAATGAGCCAAAAGTGCACCTTTTTTTTCCGAAGGGCTAGGAAAAACTGTTTACCTATAAAAATACAAATGATAAGCAAATAACATTTTATCTTTAATTTTTTAATCTTTCTGTTATTTTTCAAACTTATGGGAATAAAATTATGAATTTATAAAGATAAGTTGTGATGATTCTTTTGGATTTGGGGAGTAGGTCTGTTGCAAAATTCCCCAGAAATTAATTTTCACCAACAGACTTAGAGCCGCATTAGGCATCATTTGGCGTAATATTTACAAATGGTGCGAAATAATCAACGATTTCTAGTTAGAGTATCAAACATATGTTGGGCGTAGTGTATGTACAGTTCACCACTTCTTCACTTCCATCTTTTCTGGGTGCATTCGACCATATTTATCACCGGTCAAGTCAGCCAGTCTTTTTCTTTTCTTCAGAAGACGCGCCCTCTACAATCTTTCTTCTTTTGTCCTTCTTTCCTGGTTATTCCTGGTTTTTAATCTCTATGTTTTCTTTTTTCTCCTTCGATCTACTTTTTTTATATTGGGGCTTTACCTTTTTGGCTGAGGTTTAATGTAGTAACTTTATTTATTAATTTGGATTTGTAGAGGGATTATGCGAAAACGTTTTGGAGAATTCTACTTTGGTTAAGATTCCACTTTTTGCTTCGTACTTTTTGGAGGAAACTAGATGTCTACAGAAGATAACTAAAAAGAGGATCTACTGCTGCGTTACCATTTAAGGTTTCCAAGATCCTATTCTGGAAATAACCATTTTAAGGGTTGGTTGAGGTTTGTCATCCTGGATATAGCCAAACCCATGTATCACCTGAGGTGTGTCTCACCACTGTGCACCCAGTTTTGCCATACGTAACTAGTCAAACGGAACATGATGCCATTGGAAAATAGAAAATCATAAATGCCATGAATGGGGAAAAATTTAAAGAAATAACTTCGACAATGATCGAGACACTTACTTACTTTGTGTATAACGCTAAATCAAAGCTATTCATCTGTTGTAAAAGTAAGGCCTTAGGCGCCTTATAAACAAAATATTTTCACTCTTTTGAAAAAAAAAAAAAAAACATGGAGATTGCTAGGAAGCATCGGTTTTCGGACTAGAAGGGGCAGCACACTTTTTGACATGGACAATAAGTATTATTTCATATTCCAACTGACAGATAGCAGCAGCCACTAAAAGAAAAAAAAAATAGATAGCAGATTAACCTAATTGCCCGCAGTTACCTCAATTTCCCTTTTTAGTATTGTTAAATTCCACATTAACATTTTACTATAGCAGTGTAGCTTACATTTCTTCCATACTTCAGTACTTGTTTATGTCAAAATATAATTATTTATTTTTGAGCATTAAAATGTCTCATTATTTAGCATCCATTAGATGCGACTAGAGACACAGTTTAAATAATACATTTGAGAAAACTGTTTTATAATAAATTTTACCTTTTTAAAATTCTGTTTATATTTTTCATAGCCAACGTTTAAGCTTTACCCATTAAATATTTCGAAAATATATTTATTATAAGTATAATTGTTTTCTTTCATAAAAAGTCATGTTTTACAAAATTACCTATTTTTGCAACTGAAATTTGGTTTTACTTGAAGCAAAGTGTGAATAAAGAGGGAAAACTAATTTCAATTTTTAAATAATTGTTGCTCGTTATTTTTTTAATATTTTTCATCTCTATATTTCAAAGAATATTTCCTTTTATTATTTATGTTTTGCTATGGTATAAATTGGGGATCTTTAAGGTATCTGAAATCACTGCGAAGCTAAAATATAGCAAATAATGACTATGAAAATAATGAATACCAAAAAAATTATGATACTTGGAGAAACATTTATAAATTTTCAAAAAAGAAACTTGTTCAAGGAATCGGAAATGGTTTCATTTCAAGGAACGGTTTTTGTCTTGATTATTTAAGCTGTAATAACTAAATATAATTTTTGTTAAAATCCTAACAAATAAATTGTTACGGAATTTTTTTCTCTCTTCGAGGTGTGCGAGGAGTGAAAATCAAGTCCAACTCTAAAGGATAACAAGAAATTACTATTTTTTCGCAAATCTTCAGGACTATATATAGGTAGCGCAACTTGAACAGTAACAGATACAGACAAGTATTCAGCCCTTGAACAGTATAGTGACTCAGAAACAGGAACAATACCCACTTTTACAGGCAGTTATAATTATTTCAGCAAGGTACAACTCACCAGCTTATTACTCTTCACTGCGGTCAGCCTCAGCAGTAATATTTGTACTTACAGAACAGGATCCAATAATTTCTCGCAGATACACGTCTCACCTTCACACGCTCTACTTCATGAGCAGACATCTTTCAATTGATCCCCCGATTGATCTCCGCAACAGAAGCTCCAAAGACAGAGTCCGACAGTTCGACTAGATTCAGACCAAAGCTCCAGCAGATTCACTCGGCCGCGATTCCTCGATCGGTCTACAAAGCAGATCGACAGACAAACTGATTCCATTCACAGACCAATTTCTGCTCGCACATGGACTGACTGATCTCGACTGCATCTCTTGGCGTATTTATACCTTTTCCGGGTAAACGGGGCGCTACATAGGAGAATTCACGAAAATTCTGTAACTTCCTTCCTAATTGATTTTTGGGTTCCAGCACATTCGAGTACTTTCCATTTGTTACCAAAGTTGACAAGTTTCACTCCAAGTAGCCAAATGGTCGCCAAATCCGTAGCAAAGTTGTAGGGGTTAATTGCTCTGATTCATTTTTATTAACTGGGGACATTTCTGTAAATCCAGATTTTCCTTTATAAGAGAAGCGTTGCAGGGGAGCGTCAACTTACGTTCGTAACAAAATGATAACGTGGAGATGCATTACAGATACTTTCAAAATTCTGAGGAAACAAATTTTCATATAGTAATAGTTTATTGTTATTTTAACATTCTATTTAACGTCAGAAAAAGAACAGGAAAAAATTCACGGAAAACAATAGTTAGCGAAATAATTAAAAAAAAAACATATTCGCTTATTATCTTTTTCCTCCATATGAAAATAATTGAGAAACATTTTAATCAATAGAAAAATGTTTTTCTTTTACTTCACTTGGGGAACACCTTATATTTCTAAGCAAAGCGAACATTTTCTGAAATAAAAAAATAAAAAAGATAATTTGTTAATATTAAATGTTTATTAAGAATTATGAACTAAATAAAAGTTTTAGCATTAGCTTAGAAAATTGATCATTAATGGTTCCCAAAAATATGTAAAATGAATTAAAAATAAATAAATAATAAAAGAACAACATTTTGTGTTTTAATCGAAAATAAATATTATTTATCTTAGACTAAAAAAAATATATTAACACATCAATCAATAACTCCCGAGACTAACATTGAAAACAACATTTTTTTTGCAATTTTTTTTTTATTCATCAACATAACACCTTTTGTTAATCACCTTTTAGGGTGATACAATCGTTCCAACGCTTTTCCAATTTTTTTTTTTTTTTTTTTT
>BMAW01003411.1:52857-83767 GCA_019974015.1 Nephila pilipes
GCTTCGGACGGCTTTCGCCAGCTGTGCGCCACTCAGATGACTGCCGCTTCGACTCTGGAGTGTAGTGATGTATCCATGTTTCGTCCATGGTCACGTAACGACGCAAGAAATCTTTTTTGTTGCGAGTAAATAGCGATAAACAGCTTTCTGAATCATCGACTCGTTGCTGTTTTTGTTCCATCGAAAGCAATCGCGGCACCCACTTGGAAAAAACCTTTTTCACTTCACTTCAAAAAACCTTTTCAGTAAATACACTTCCATATGATATCTGTGTCATCTCAGCAATCTCACGGAGCTTCACTTTACGATCTTTCATTATAATTTTTGTCACTTCACTCACATTTTCCGGTGTAACGGCTTCCACAGGTCTACCCGAGCGTTCCGCGTCATTTGTGTCGGTACGACCACGTTTAAACTCGGCAAACCACCGACAAATTGTTGCTTTTGATGGACAAGAGTCCGGGTAACATTTTTCAATCCATTGTTTCGCTTGCACGGTGTTTTTACCCATTAAAAAACAATGTTTTATCAGAACACGAAACTCGGTTTTTTCCATTTTTCAAACAAACTACAAAACGACTTTACTCCAACCTCGATAAATCAGCTGTTTCTGGTCCGATCGACTTAAAATTTTTACTCGTTTCAAGCAAAGGTTAGTACTCTAGAAAGACTTGGTTACTGGTTTACTACGAGCGCCATCTCTGGGTTAGTCTCGGGAGTTATTAATTGATGTGTTAGGTAATTAAATTATTAAAAAAATTCAAATCTGATTCAATTTTTACTTTTTGATATTTAATTTAGTTAAAGCTATTATCTTCATTTTAAATTACTTTATTTTGTTAAATTTGACTTTGAAATATATCATATTGATGCAAAAAAAAAAAATTATTTCAGTTTAATATATAATATCAGTAAAATATTTGTTCACATAAGATTGCCAAAAATAAAATTCATCAATAACTTTCTTTCTAAAGAAAGCATTTACAATGAACATTTGATGTTGAGAAGTCCTTTCATATTTTTTTTGCTTAATTTGTTAAAAAATACTATTTGTAGATACTTTCCTTCCGCAGAATTCAAATTAATAATTTTTTATAAACGTTCACATGCATAAAATATCGCACATTTTTTCAATTTTTATATTACCGCAGTTAAGGTCTTGGTCAATAAAATAAATTACCGATGCACTTTAAAATAAAACATAAATGTTATTTATAAATGTTTATGTTCAGTTATTTATTCAATAAATAATAAATTAATAAGTAATTTTTGTTATAACTTAATAACTTATGAATAAAAATAGTTTAATATCTTAGGACGCTAATTATTTCAAGCAATCTTAAATTTCAAAGCACTTTTTAAATCTCTCTCTATATATATATATATATATATATATATATATATATATATATATATATGTGTGTGTGTGTGTGTGTGTATGTATCGCTAATGTCAATTTTAAAAACAGTTTCCTTCTTAAAACACCAAAAAATATTTAGTGAAGAAAAAGCTACAATAGAGAAACTCGATTATTTTCAAATGAGGAAGAGATGTTTTTTAAAAGTATTACGTCTGTATTCAAACCAAAAAAATACTTGCTTGAAAGAAACGCAATAAGAATATTTAGAATGATCAGTTTGTGTTTTGTATCAAGGTACCTAATGACTGTAATAAGTTCAATGTTGTTTCCCTGAAGTAATTTAAGAATTTTCTTATGAGCTCAGCATTACTTTGTTATGGACTTCAAACAACTCCGTTTCACATTCTAAAAACATCTTATGGCTGTATCCTTTCTTTTAGTGCCTCCAATCTTCATTTCAATGCAGAAATGCATTTTTTAACAATACGGAATATTTCGTATATGGTTCAATAAAACTAAATATATGATACAATAAATCTAAAAAGACTGATGAGACTAAATGAAAGTACAAGCCACTATCTATATGTTTTACTCAACGACAAAATGTTCATCCGTACACTTTTTAATATTTTAGCGTAAAATGTATTGCTTATATGTTTGTTACCTGCATTTTACTGAAATAAATTTAATTTCCAATAGAGATTATAATAATTTTTTTTCCTAAATATTTTTGTTGATTTGAAAACAACACGCATGCACTTACGCACACACACACACACACATATATATATATATATATGTATATGTATATGTATATATATATATATATGTGCTCACACACATGCACATATATTTAAACACCTAGAGACTCACATGTAAAATTACATATACACATAATACATAATCATCTCATTTTCTATTAGAAAAAATAATGCGTTATAATTTATGAGCATATTTAATCCAAATGTTAGTTAGTAATGCATATTAGTTAGTAACACGTATTAAATGAAGCTTATATTTTTGTTTACATATCCAATAAGGTTTTTAAGGAGAAATTTTTGTTTCGTAAAATAATCAATTTAAAATCCTTCCATTTAATAACGTACAAGGAACTTAAAAGAATTCTGAATTATTATTCTAAGAATCCTCCTTATATCATGTAGAAAGTAAAATAAATGTACATTTTATGTAATGTAATTTTTTTAAAATTTACAAATAAATTTATATATTCCTTTGATATCTATATAAAATAATAAAACTTTTGAAACTTTGCTTCGTAGACATATAAATGCTTTTGAAGTAAATTAGATAAAACTTATTAATATTTCCTAAACATATAGTACTATATTCAACCCAATTGGCACATGTTTATTAAAAATAATTTGCAGTTTATGTTTTGAAATTTTCTCTCTAATATCTTGTGATCTCGACTTGAAAAACTATATTTGTATTTTTAGAACATGCCGCACAGAATAAATTTTAAAGATAACGACATGATTTTGTTTTTGATTATTTTTGAAGAAACTTGAGCAGATAATAAACTAACTGAATGCTTAAGAAATGTGTTGTATAATTTTTTAAAAAAAAATTGTTGTCACTCGGAGAAATTCCGTTGCTTCAATTATCTTTTTAATAAGCATGCAAAAAAAGGTTGAATTTTATTTTCATTTTTGAAACCTATAACTACCACTAAAAATACTCGGGATTTATACACAAATACTGAGAAAATATATTTAATGAACATAGATTATACGAACGAGAAATATGTTTTCTTATTTTAAAATAGGATTTTGTATGATTTAGTATATTTAATATATAAAAATCGTTTTAATTACTTAAATTCATTTATGAGCTAATAGCAACTGCAAGCCTAGCGAAGGACTATGGTAGCCTTGTGGTGGTGGACGTAAAACTACAACAAGCTTTAAGCTGCATTAAGGATTCAAATCTCTTGACAAAGGAGATTCCAAGAGCAGCGGGGTGATACATGTTAAATCTGTTGATGTCCCCAGTCCTCTCTTTGGCGTGGCATGGAAGCTTGGAGAGGGAAGTGCCATCTGAGGAGTCAGCTTGTCATTTGACCGAGGCTCAAAATTACGAATACATCAGCAAATTATTAATATAAAGCGTATATAAAAATCATGCATACTTAAAATCTGTTTGTTTTATACAACTAAGAAACAAAAATATTTTTAATTTTACATTTCCCAATTTTTCTGTTAAAAATAAAGGGAACATTGGTAATTTTGTAGAGGCATTTTTTTGGGAGATTTTGATACACTGAGTGTTTTAAAATTTAATTTAAAAATTTTAAACACAAGTGTGCACCCTATAGAGCGAGCTAGATGTATAATAGTTTTTCTAAAAATTTATTTTTTTTAAGATTCTGGTATGAATTTCTAAAAAATCTATTTCATTCCTTACTCTTATAAATTTGCACTTTATGAAATGAGATTATTTCCTAATAAGCGCTCATTAATCTACAGATTTTACAATATTTGTAAAAATTTGATGTTCTTGAGTTATAAAATTTAAAATTGTTCAATTTTATTCGATTAATTTTTTGCTCTTATTATTAGTTACAATGCATACATAATTTTAAATTTATATGTATTGTATAAATATTTTAAAGTTATGAAGGTAGTTCATTTTCCACAAGCTATATCTTAAACTAAATACCTGATTTATATAACTATATACACGTATAAATACGGCTATTGATAATTAATACTTTATACTTAGCATTTGTTGATTAAATGATAATTTTTCCATACACACACGCACACACACACACACACACACACACATATATATATATATGTAAAAGTTTAAGTATCACTTGCACATTGCTTTTAATTTAAAAATCATGAATATTATTTAAACTTATATAAAAGTAAGCAAAGGCATTACGCATTACGAATTTTAATTCTAACAAGACAATAAGACATATGAGTTTTTGCTTAGAAATTCATGTGTTAAGAGCATTCATCATTCTATTAAAAAGCAAAATTTAATTATTTCAAAATTCACTACTTTTGAAAAAATGAATCAAAATACTTTTTTTTTTATTTTACTCTACATATTCAGTTTCCGAAAATATTTTTGGTTTTAATTTATCAAAATTTGTTCCGAAACAAAAATTGGTAAAAATTGTAACGGTAATGGCATATAAATGTAAATTTAATAAAATATCTTTGTAGTTATAAAGGCTTTATATTAATATATTTTTCGGAAGTGATATAAATTATAACTTAAATTGGTACTTGCAAGCCATTTAGGAAAATAATTTTTGATTCAAATAAAATTTGAATAATTTTTTCAGAGCATTGTTAAAAACGAATTAATACTTTTCTTTTTTAAAAAAAATTACTTTATTTTCTCTATTCTCAGTATCAAGCCCTATATGAAGCTCAGTTCTAAGGAAGGATTTAATGATATTGCCTGAAAAACTTCTTTCTATTTTTATTAAATCTTTCGAATAGGAAGCATATTATGTCTGGAAGAAAATTTAATTAAATACCCTTCTTTTACAGGTTAAGTGACCACTAAGTCTGAAATTTCAATCAATTTTCTTTCCCCGGTTCAAAAAATAAGGTATAAAAATGCATAGATTGAAAATGAACGAAAACTTTTTTTTTTCTGAAATTGAATATTTATCATAATGTAATATTTTCTTAAAGATAGGTGGATCATACATTTACACACACGCTCCAAGAATTTTACTTTAACTATTAATGGTTATTTTAGTATTGTGAATGAATCTTAGATTTTCATTTAATGTGACTTAATATTTCATTAGATGAAATCTATGTCATAAAGCTGATGCATAACATAAAAACTTAACTCCGTAGCCATTATCCACATTTTTTTTTATGGAAGCAGTTCCTGAGGTGAGTAATAATTTTAAAATAAAGTCATATGTTTCTATGAAATAATATTTCTTCAATATAAAAATATATTGTTTTCCTTTCCTATTTTTGTTATATATTACTATAAATTATTATTCAAAAAAATGTGTAAAAAAGTGTTTCCCAATAATTTTACTTTAATTTATTTTCAAGTAGAATTAACACATTTTTCTCATAATAAAGAATAATAAGAAGTTTGAGGATTTCTTAAATCTCGATATATATATATATATATATATATATGTAAATGAGCAGGGAAACACTCTAAAATGCATAAATATACACACAATCACTGCAAACAAAGAAAAATGAATAATAATAAAAATACAAATTATAAGAAATGCTTTATGTGGGATAGATAACTATTTAAAAACAAGTAAATAAAACGAAAAAGTAATAAGAAAAGTATCAAAATTATCAGTCAAATAGATGAAGAAGAAGTATCCATATATTGAAGAAAATGGAATAAAAGTGGATTATAATACTATTAATGGTGTAACAGGCTGCAAGTTGTTATATTCTGGGGTATTCCAGAAATAATATGCAAACTGTCTTTATCAGTATTAAATTACAAAAAAATGGTTATAAGACCAATGAGTCAATTGAATAGATATCAACAAATGCAAACTGTATATGAAAATATTTAAAAAGAATTAAACTAACGATGTTGGAATAATTGAAAATATTTATAACATAAGAGGAGTGTGAATAAAGAAACAAAATAAATTTTTATATATTAATTCCAAAAAATACTTAATATTAGCTAATTAATTAAAATTACATGAGCATAGCTACAAATGTATACATTTAGCAAACATGGTCCATTTAATTCTTTAGTTAAGAACTAAATGAACGAAAAATGCGTTACATACTATAATTTATACTATATGCTATACTATACTATATGCTAATACTATAATTTAAGATACATACAACTTACAGAGGTGCTTTCAATTATAAATATTAGCATATCGTATTAGCCGCCTCGATGTAAACATAGATATTTCCGGTCACTGATTATATATATTAGTAATGCACTGTTAAAACTATTATGTCGGGAAGTATTTTGATATGATGCATATCCGAAAATGAAAGGACAGGCAGAGTACGAATCTATTCATGATGAAGTTCAAACCTATATTTAGCGAAGATTATGTATGTAACTTGGACGCAAGTCTATTGTGTTAAGCTCATAAATGTGAAAGGACATTGTACACTTATTCCGATAAATGAATGATTTGGGTGGTAAGTTTTGAGACGGTTCAATTAAATTTCTAAGCGTCTGAGAGTTGTGTATGATGAATATTACAAGTAAATTAGTATGTTATTACATATTATTTAACATTAAATATTCAAATTAACCAGTAACAGGAATTGATATATGGTAATGCATTTGTACATATTTAATATATTGCGTTCACATTGAAGGAATTGTTAATTTGATGCAAGATATTTATTCTATAAATGAGGACGACCATTGACAATCTAACCGCCAGTTACTTAAAGAATACCTCGTGAGGAGTAAAAAATGTTAAGTATGTGTTTTCATGCTTATCGCTATTCCATTGGCTGAATTTGAATATAATAGTACTTAAAACCTTTTTTTAAAAATTATTTATATCATAAACACCAAATAATAATTTCATAAGCTTAAATACTTTAGATATAATTATTTATTCACAGATATTTATCATTATCTTATAAGTTACGATTTAAAGTTAATAAGTTAGCATTTCAATAAGCATTTTTATTGGTTAACATTAAATGAAATGTAGTCATTGAACATCAAAATAACTAGATTATATGAGTTACGATCACCAGTGAGGAAATCATACTTATAAGATTTATGAGCATAATTTCATACCTTAAATTAATTACATTTCCTCATATATATAACAAAGAGGGGTGAAATAATAATTTTTTTACTTAAATACCAGATGTCTTAAAATTTCTCATTTTTAAGCACTTCATAGATTTACTACGTAAACATTACGAACTTCAAAATAATTGCGTTTATGTGATTTGTAAAAATCACTTCCAAGGTAATGAATGAAAAAGAACTGAACTTGCATTTACAACAACTGTTCTAATCTTTTGCCTCATGCTAAATGACAAATTAGAACTTCTTTATGCATATTGACAGAAATGCATTCTAAAGTTTTGGGAATTATTTTTTTGTATTCCTCGAGTGAAATAGCAAATTTCTGAATCTTAATTTCCATATTTTGGGGATTATCTTAAAAGTATTTTATCTTTAAATATCTCCACAGGAAGAAGTTAATGAATGATGAGATCAGGGAAACTAAAAGGAATCAAATATTTTTTTAGATGATTCGATCACACACACACACATAAAACAGCGTGCCCGTGAATCAATTACATTTATAATACTTTAATAAATTACTAATTAATTAATTGCTATTATAGCTTACCCTTTTTAATGCTAAAAGTTTGTCAACATATCCGGAGGCATATTATTAAAAAGAAAAATTTTGAATGGAATTTTAATATACTTTTCTAACAAAATGATGACGAATGTTAATGTGTGTAGAACGTGAATGATATACAGGTATTTTTCTCTAGTTTTAGAGATGATTAATTGTCAGTAAATACCACAGTTTTCATTGCACTAGTCTCTTATTGTATAAGTTCATTAATAAATATTTGTAAGTAAAGTGCTCTCGTTTGTAGCTTCGGAGAAAATCATATAATTTACCTCTATAACTCATAATACAACAGTTCCCTGTTTCCTTGATTACCAAGATATTGCTCCTTTAGTATACTTAAATACATACCCTGATGATAGCTTCCTGCCATTGATATAGGAATCCCAGTCATAGTTGATATACCCTGTTAATGGTTGTACAGATTGCTTTTACATTAATCCTTGATTTTTAGTTCTTTTCAAATATCTAAGGATTCTTTTTACTGCACGCCCATGTGTTTTACTTAGATAACTGTTAAATGTACTTAAAAATGTGGTAGAATAAGTAATTTCTGATCTTGTGCTGATTAGAGATCCAAATAAATATTGGAATGATATGTTTTATAAAATCTAAATTTTAAAAATTATAATAAAAACAAAGTAACAAAAATAAATGTAACAAATCAGTATACAAAAATCAATGTAATATGAAATAAAATTATAGCCTTGCTGTCATAAAATTCTCTTCAATTTCTAAAACGATCTACAATTAGTAGAAGGAATGCAACATATGATTTTCTTGCTCTATTTTTTGGAAACATAACTTGATTCTTGAAAACAATATAAATCGTAAAAATAATACAATAGCGATAAATCTCCACTTTTCATGCCTGGTGTATTGTTAATATCAATGTGCAGAATACAATCAAATTACATAGTATAAAATCTTTTACGTCAATTTGCAGAAGTATCGAACAATATTATCCAATGAACTAAACTTAGTAATTCTACTTTCAATGAAGAATTTCTCTCATTTCGCACTCTTAATTAAGATTATATAAAAAAACGAGATACTTGTTTTTAAGTACATAAATTATTCACAATTTGCTACATATAATCATCTGAAGACTGTGTTTCTCTTTCCCGTTAAATTAGGTTTCAACTGAAATAATTATCCAAATCAAAATCTGAGAATAAATTGTTTACCATTTTCAGTGCATTACTCCATGGATATCTATGGTAGGATAGTGAAATCATACATCAAAAGATTTTTCTATTACTATTCGAAAGTGAAAAAGATTTCTCATGAATGTGTTACAAAGGATTTCAACAATAACACATCTGTATAGCTCACATCAAAGCAAACAGTTGTTGTGTCAGGCTACAATAAATATAAATTTCGATTATTATCAAGATTATGATTCTTAAGATTAGGGTTATGATTACTATCATGATTGATGATTTTTAAGATGTTATATATTTATTTTTTTAAAAATATCTAGGCCAAGTAATTTACTATCATGCATTTTTAAAAAGGTTTATATGATTTTTTTAAAAAAGAACTCTTAATTATTTGATTACCCAGAATTGTATTAGTTCTTCATATTTAGACAGAACGTAATATTTTCGTATTTTATGTTCGTTACGATAAATTTAAGTTGAATCCTTATGTAAGGAATTACATTGGTTTAAACGAAAAATATATTTAATCCATAATTTGTTGTATTACCACATTCTCATGTATAGTATTCAAATATAATTCTAACAGATATATTACAATAATCAGCTTAACACTACTTTTTGAAATATTTATTTGAATATTTTCAGGAAACATCCGAGTAGACAAGGCTGATGCAAGTTCAATCTGTCGGGGCCGAAAGTCCTCCTGTTGACGTGGTGTGGAAGTTAGGAGAGAGGGATGTCAGCTGTGATGTCGTCCTCATCACATGACTGAGGGTCAAAATTACGAGGTCCATCGCCAATAGTCCTCATGTTGCTTCTAGTGCGACGTTAATAAAACTAAACCAAACTCTAAAACATCTTTCATTTATTATACTGAGACAATTTTCAAATGATATTACATTAGAATTAAAGCTTTCAATTAAATTATGCAAATATTATTGTTTTTTTAAGACTAACATGTGCACAAGTTAATATCTAATAAGTAATATTTAGATATTTAATGTAAAATAGTTGGTTTGAGGTATGAATAAGTTTTTCAGCCATGTAACACTATTAATTTTTCCCGTAGTAGACTCATTTTTATGAATATTTGCATATTTACAGACATTGGCACTTTTACTAGTTTATGCCTATTTTAAATCTTAGGGGAAATATTAGTGAAATTTTCGACTGTAAATTTGTACTTCATTTTAATATATCAGAGTAAAGATATTCTGAAAAGTTATGTTGCACCAGTATGGCCATTAATAATTAAACTGTGTTTGAATTTTACTAAATAAAGTTTTTTTTTAAAAAACTTTTATGATTATCTAAAATTAATATGTTAACTCTTTTCTGAAACTGCTCTCGGAATAAAGTCTAATGAAAAATACACTCAAAGGATAATGAAAGTTGCGCACCATGAAGTACGCGTTCGATACAAGTGAAATTTTAATACACATGAAAAATGTTAAATACAATTGATGTCAAAATGAGATCTACTGAGTAATTAGTTAAATAATTATTGGCCTTAGACCAATAAACTTTTATAGGGGGTTGCACCAAAGTATGCTATATTAGAGGCCGCCACACAAATGCAACATTGAGTTAAACAGACACTGGATATTGTCCTGGAATAAACTGTCACGCACTTGTTATATGATGTTTCTAAATTTCGAATATTATGGACTTGCGATAAAACAGATTTATTCTGGTTTCAGACATGCGGTATAAGTGTCGAATTGGAAGAGAAGGAAGACATGGAAATACTTGCCCATGAAACCGGTATGCATCCGGGGACATTATCATACTGAAACTACTTTTGGAGCCAACTATGAAGAGATTTAGCTCCAGAGACCATAATGCCTGTCGCTTGTTTTCTGCGACACTCAACAGCATTGTTAAGATTAGACTAGATTCCAGGGATCCTCTAAATTCGGACATGACACTGGCCTCATTCTAAATCAAAACGAAACATATCGCTGAACATAATTGGACGTAATTCTACAATCCTCTCATTCCTTTGACTTGTCGCAAATGCAAGGATAGTCAACTATGTTTCAGAACGCATCAAGGACTTTTAGAGATTCAACTCGCTTCTTAGAGGCGTCTTGTGATTCTTTTGTTATCCACCGGAAACTCTAACAATGAATTGAAGTTTCTATGAATTTAAGGTCATCATTGGATTTGTGAGTAAGCTACTTGCCGCATGGAAGTGAAGAATGTAGAATATAGCATGTTACATTCCTCACATGTCCGCTGTTACCAACAATGTCTCCACTTATCTATTTTTTCCACACAATTTAAACAACATAACAATATTGTACTTATTAAAATTGCATGAATGAATCAGGATAATCTTGTCTTCATCTCGAGCAGAACAAAATATATTTCCTATAATTTATTATATAACTTTTTAAGAATAAATAATATTATAGCAATCATTAAAATGCACTCTTTGAATGAGCCCACCACCTTCAGTTCTTACTTTTATTGTTATTATTTGCTAAAGTTCTTAGTAATAAATTCATTTTATACAAAATGTAGGATAAGAGTATAATTTATTATTATTATCTCTTTAGTAGAACTATGTGACTAGACCTTTCACTGGATAGAAATAAAAAAAACTCAAAACAGAAATGAACTGTCAAGAGACTTTCTATATTTAAAACTTATTCTAAATATTTTTTTTTTCAAATTATTGTTATACTGATTCATGTATCATCGAAACATATGTAATATATTATTTTTAATTAATTGATTGAATGTTAATTAAATACCCATTATAAGAAATATGAGAATTATTAGCGATAGGCTTCGTAATTTTTAGTCATAGTCAAGTGATTAAGATGTTACTTGAGCTGGTATAATATGCTAAAAAGGGATTTTTTTAATTCCAAGAAATCTAACATACATTCAAAGTTCAACTTTGTAATTTTCGAAAGAGAGAGGTCCAAACCATATAAATATTAATTTTGGAGCGATGGTATTTATCACTGCAAAGCTTACATGATAAATCAGTAATACATTGTTACATTTACTGGTGTCTGTACATAATAACTTCGATTTTTAATACTTTGAAATAACGCAAGTTAAGTTGTCAGTATAAATTCTAGAATTGTATGTCTATTAATTATATTAACAGTTACTCCCTATTATTAACAGAGCCCCACTTTAAGTTCAGTGACCGGAACGACTAATCTCTTAGGAATTTAGGACAAAAACAATACATTCAACAGGATGACGTTTGCAGACTTATTGCGTCTCGTCAATGGGTTTTTTGGTAACAACTTGGCTGTTTTTTTCCGACTATAGAAAATGCTTGGCATCCCGCCCCCGCGGTGGCGTTTTGGCTCTGCGGGCGTTCAATCTCGCGTCAACAGAGATTGATTAAAAAACTTCGTTGAATATAATGATGCCTCCGAACTCGATTCCCTCTTCTAGACGGAGATCCTTACAGTAATTTATAGTGTTTTGTTCCAAAAAATTTAAATTTTATTTCTCATTCGTTGTTACGGCATTCTATGTTTAAAAGTTTTAGATCTCGGTGTAAAGAATAAATTTGTTTCTGATATGTATCAATAATGTTCCTTTTATGGTAAAATAAGCATATGCCACATTCTAAGAATTTGATATTGGAACAATTGTTTTATTTATATATTACATTGTTTTAAAGTTTGAAACACTGTTTTATACTATAAATGCAAATGCAAACGCTTCGCGTATATTTTCATGTTATCATAACCGAAAATTAAGTCAAGTCGGCAAAAACGAAGTATTCAAGATAAATTATACGAATTTAATATCTTCACAAAGAAAAGATATTGAATATGAAATTTAAAAAAAAAAAAACAGTATTTAGATGTCAGTTAAAACTTTTTAGAAAGCTTAAATAATCACAGTATGTCACATTGCTTACAATTATTTATTTAACCCTCTTTTAAATAATGTGTTCAAAGTTAGCTCTTTACCTTCTAATCACGGTTAGAAAAATATCATTTATGTTTTTTTTCTTCTTCTTTAAGAGTTCTCTCTCCTATCAACAGGTAGAAGATATACTTTTTCTATTGTTCTAGCAATGTAGTTTTTTGATTCTGTATATAATCTACGTGCAGAAATGATCTTCAAGAACGATTCACCTTCATCTTCGATGTACTGATACGTAAATATGAAATGAAGATATGGAGGAAAGAAATACGTAGAAACGCTGTTCAATGAATTTTATTTAATCACTCTTAAGTGTTAAGTACATATATGTGATGCATTGATAGATGGAATTTTAATATATTGTTTTGCTAGATTCTGCATGTACGTTAGAATTATTCAGTTAAATAGAAAAGTTTCTAAATGTAAAGCGAATTCCATAAGCTAAAATTACTATAATAGGAAGTTTTCAAAATATTAAGTAATTTTTCAAAAAATCAAGTATTCCCCAAAAGTTCTTGGTTCTTGAAAAAAGAATTTTTATAATCCATTAAGGCAGAATGTGGAAAGGTTAGAAATTACCCTACGTGTAATGGAAAAACGATGTATTTAAATGAGAAAGTGAAACTGTTTACAGTCCATCTTTTTCACCTCATCGGTAATTGAACTTAAATATTCTGTATCGTAATGCAAAATCGATTGTCTTGCACAAAAATGAAAGTTGTTTATTAAACTTTCTTGTAAATAAAACAAAAATAAAATAAAGCAAAACAGATGCTAATAATTAATGGAAACCAGAATGTGTTTATTTACTCTCAAAGAGTAAATACTGACTCTCAATAACTATAGAAAGTGATTTTCAAAAGAAAAAAAACCATTTATTTTAGAAAATAGCATATGGTAAATATAGCTTTTAAAGCACCGCTTTTCTGCTAACAATTTGAAAGTTTTGCTTCCAAAATATGGAACAAAAAATTAATTTTAACATATTTTTCCTGATATACGTTATATACTTCAATGCATTTTCAGTTCTGCAGATGAAGAATCAGTAACATTTTCCATGCTTAATATTAAAACACAAATAATTTAATACTTTGCTTTGAGTAATTAAACTAAAGAAACTGAAGCGGAAATATATTTGTTAATTAAATGAGATTCTTTTATCTCTATATCGTAAAATCCATTTAATTTCATTTAAAACTATTTAGATTTTTACTTAAATTGAGAATAGTTATTTATTTAATGTTCAAGTTAATATTTTCCTTTTATAAGTTAAAATTAAAAACCCCGAAAGAATTAATGTGCTAGGTTTATTGATCTAAAAGTTAATCTTTTGTTACGTGTTACGTAGATTTAAAAATTCTATGCAGCTTGAACACACACAGATTTGTATAAGTAGTTCTAGAATTGCGAAATGGAAGCCAAATATTTCCAAAGTTGAACACATTAATTTATTTTTCGACTGGCCTGAATAGAATTATCTTTCCTTTAGTATAACTTACTAGTCTAAGCTTCAATTTCTCTTCTTTCTTAGTCAGTCGAATTTTTCTCGATTGTTTTGGAGGTAGCTTATAAAGAAAAACTAGAAAAGGGCATTTTTCATTTTCTACCTATTTGCATAAAATTTGAGAGAGAAAATATCTAAGGAAATGAACAAAGTAAAAGAAAAAAAGAATCAGAATTACATAAAAGTATAAATCTCACAACTTCCAACATTATTTTTAAAATTATGCGTAATATTTAAAACCATAAGGAATTATTACTGCATATTAGCAGTATTAATTCCTTTGGAACTTATGATAAAACCATGCTGATCTTAATCCCAACTTTGATTTATCATATATTATTGTAATAATTTTCAAAGTTAAAATAAATGTCAGTAAATGGAATGTGATATAAACTGGTAAAAGAGCTGGATTTGATTATATTGTTGTCAACATGGTGTTGCAATAAAAATAAAACATGTACATTTATTTGGCATCAATACATTGTTAAAATATAAGATTTCTTAAATTCCCTTTGGCAGATATTGAAAATTGCTAATACTTTTTACCGTGATGAGTTTCAAAATTAGATTAAGCATAGATTAAATGATAGGAAGACTAATAAAAAAATAAATCACTGATAAAAGCATAATTTTTTAACGTTAATAATTATTATTTTCAATTCCAGTACTTAGTGGACTTTAAAGAGACAAGCTATTAAATATCGTACAACAAGGCTGAAAGAATAATGCTATCAATCAGCAATTTTCTGTTTCGGAATGCGATGGTGAAATAGTAAGATTACATGTATTATATAAAATATTTCAGAGATCTTTTGAATGTAACTAGGTTGACGTATATACCGGTCTTACCATAATAACCATCTAGAATGTCTGACATATTTAATATAAGGAAGTCATATATTTAAAATACATCGCGGCAACGCGGCAAGTATCTAGAGACTTAAAATGAGAATAGCTGCAAAGAGACTTTGAGTGTTTTGTTAAGATGAAATTATATGAATGGTAGTTTGGAACAGATAGTTTATATATAGATTAAAAATTTCGACTTTGTTTTGAATTTTCACTAACACTTGGAAACCCTTTTGTACAGATAATTGTGACTTTACAGAAGGCAGAAAATGAAACAGGTATGACAAACTTAAAATTGGTTTATTTACTAATTAGGATTAATGATATATGTATCATATGCATTATGGTAACTGAGACCTCCACCAGGACCCACAAGTAATGGATCATCTAGAAAGAGAAGGTATACCTTGACGTTTATTCACACACTATGAAGTGAATAAAGGTAGACTATCAGACATCCATCTGATAATTGTGATGTTCAGAACCTTACCAATATTTAACTCAAAATATATTACTGTTTTGCCATGACAAGGAATCACAGGGGAACATACTTTATCTGTGGTACTGTCTTATAGCAATGTCCTTTTTGGAACTCAGATGAGACATGACTGAGGCTTATCACCAGTAGGTATATAGGAGCATCCTGCTGATATTATTTGTTTACAGCGACGTGGTTTAAATTGAACGCAAAAGATATTCCATGGACACCAATTACATCTTTTTGCACCGCACACAACATACAGGTTGAAAAGTTAACAGTGCTAGTTGCAAAATATCCAAAGTTAAGGGAAAAAGCAGAATGTGAAGTACCTTTTGCATAGTAAAGTTTTTTTTCCCACATTATTCCCAAATTAGTAAAACAAGAATAATGAACATTGATGAAATAATGATTGAAGTTGTTGCATAATTAATTTTAGCCGATGCATGCTTGTGATCTAGACGTTAAATAAAGAAAAAATTTGTTTGGAAAAGAAAGAGTTTCTAAAATATGGAAAGATCACTACATCAAGGAATCCATCACTCACGTTTACCGAATACAGTAAACACCATGGAGGAATAAAAGAGCATTCTGGCACTTCTTGGTCATGATTACACTGTGTATCTAATAAAGATAAAGGGAAATACATGTAACTGTACCGCAAAGAAAACAAATTATACGATCTTGATGTGTTTCTTAATATAAACATGTCCTTAAAATTTAAAGTTCAACAATAGTGGGGTACTTCTTAGTAATTTCAAATTAATAACGTTGCATTTAAAAGTGTGAACAAATTAGCACCGTCGACATTTATTTATACATTAAACTCTCTGATAATCCGCAATTAAATATCGTTTATCACAACCAAACGGCATTTTTAAAAATCGCTTTAAATATTCTAATTAAAAAAGTATAGAGCTTTTAAAATAATATATCGCGAGAGAGAATCATATGAGAAATTTTGTTAATGTATAATTTAAAATTTACTAGATAGCTACGGTTACTATAATGGTGTGTGTTAAACAGAGACCAATATTTTCTACTTGAAGTTGCAGTCAGGCATTTTTAATGCATTAATTACAACAATGTCTACTCTTAACCAGTATTACAAATTAGGCACAGAACTTAAAAATATATGTCTGTGGAGGAATTTTCGAATACATTTCTAAATATTGTTAGAACAAAGTGTTGGGATAAAGTGACCACATAATATTCTATGTTAATTTAAATTTATTCAATGGTAGACTAATAAATGAACATATTTAATGTTAAAAGTAAGGATGTGCTACGCACTTTTGAAAACTAATATTTGTATACCTAAGTTAACAATTTAGTTGAAGAGAGTGTTAATGGGAGTCATAAATTTGAATCAAAAGGCTTAAATGTTTAAATTAGAGGTTTACACGGGAGTGGTTTCTAATGGAATTTTATATTCACAGAATTTGAGTAAATGAGTAATAAATTATTTACAACTGTAATAAATTATCAGGTGTTAGATGGAATGATAATTAAAATTAAACTTTAACCAATTAAATTTATTACCAAGCAAATTAGTTGATGTGAATGCATTTAAATTTTGCATTTCTGTTAGACATTTTCAAAAATATATTGAAGCAAGGAAATTTCCGACAATAAAAAATTTCTACTCCTTGAATTTATTGCATGACGGGTATCTTCTGACTATATTATTTAATTTGCTACCCAAATACATTAAAAATATTAATTTTACTTTTAATGATCACATTAAGACACCAAGCAACCAATGCCTTCTTCATATTATCATCTTAAACCAAATTCAAGAAAACTGTTAGGAAACATAAATTTAAAAACTTTTATTAGTTTCCATATTTGAAATGATATTTTAAATTTCATCAAAGGCTTAGAAAAGGGTATATTGGAATAAGAAGTTTTAAAAGAATATATATGTATATTATTATATATATACTTACGAAAGATATGACAAATTGATATATTGTATACAATTTATGTTTCTGATGTTTTAAAACTCTCTTCTCCTTCACAATTTTAGAAATCTTGCTAAATTCTCTCATAAAAGATTGTTTCTACCATTTTTTTTCAAGCAAGATAAACTGTGAAAAATCTTCGCTGTGGGAAATAATAATTTCCATTCTAATTTTAATTCATGATCGAAATATAATGAGGCACAATAGCAAACCATGAATCAGATAATAATGACCCTCTTAATTCAAATGTTTGTGGCTTATGCAAGTGAATGTGATATTTTTATTGTATATAACTTTTTGGAATTGATTTGGTATGTAACGGATTTGTTCAGATATATCAATATATTTAAACATAAATGAATAAGAAATGCATTCGATAGAATAAATATAATTATCATAAACGATAACAAACGTTCGGAAATTGATAGAATTTGGTATGTTCAGTTAAATTCTCTTTCAATAATTTTTGACATTGCTTTGAAATTAGCAACAAATTATTAAGGTTAAAAAACAAATGAAGAGTAATAATATATTGTAAATATTGAAGGATATCTCCTGCCTTTTATGTTAAAATCATAAGTATATTATATTCTAATAGTGTTGAGATACAATTTCAATTACCTATCTGATCTTAAATTTAGGAAGAGTTGGTATCCCAAATGTCTTCAAAAATTGATTAAGGTTTTTGATATTTCTAAGGTATACAATTCAAGAATTCAGGTAAAACATATTTGATAATTTAAAATTATCAAATACATTTTATCTTGAAAGTATACTAATTTTAATTTTAAATAAAACGAGTGACACATGAGCTGTTATGTTACATCCACTTTTTTTGATAAAAAAAAAATAAATATTAGTCTTTTAAAGATGGGATTTTATTACAATGTCTCTATTTTAACTACTTTTCCGCAAAATTTCCTAAAAGTGCGTTCAATGTCAACTTGAATTGTTATCAATAGCACGAGTAGTAGCAGAAATTTTCTCACATTTGGCTTAGTCATATATTATCTTACATAAGTACTGTTGACCACATCGTGATACGCTGAAGGGTTGCTTTTTTCCATTTAGGAAATATGTTGCGCAAAATATTTTGGAGCATTTTTGTGGTGCTATTCTCTATATCTATATCTTGTATTTTTTAAAGAGAATATATACACTCATTTTTGTAGTTTTTACATATTCAAGCAATAATTCCTCTTTACCGAACTGTACTTATTTAAAAGTTATTAAAATAGTCAAAATCATACAACTTCATTTTTTTGAAAAAAATTAATATCTTGGAAGTATTTAAAAATAATGTTCTAAAAACATTTCGTTAATTATATATGGTTAAATATATATGTTCGCTCTCTATTGACTCTTACAGAAATCAAATGAAATAATGTTATAAGTACTTATTTCTACTGATAAAAATATTTTCTATTCATAAATATCACTGTTGTTTCATTGTAAAAAAAAGAGTTTATATTTCCCCCCCTCTTAAATGGACTTCAATATATTGCCTTTAAGAATCAAATCAAAAGTATCCCTTAGAAATATTATATATCAGTATATTTCAGTATGAACTATGTAATCATAAAACACTATAGATGCAATTATACATGTGAATCTTTCGCAAAACAATTGTTTTTGTTATTTTTCTGTACCATTTCGTATATTTATGTAACAGAACTTTCTAAATGCCCAATTTTCAACTAAAAAAATTCTACATTTAGGATTTGCTAGTAAGTATTACATTATTTCCGTCTTTAAATTATTTTTCACTAATGGAATGCAAATTATTTTAAAGGAATGGATGTTTAAAGAGATTATGAGTAAATAAATTAATGAAATGTTACTTTCTATACATTCATTTTTAAAGAGAACGGATATTAATTTAAGATAAGCTTTTCTTTATACTTCAACGAGAATCTTACATTTCTGTAGTTTCAACTAGTGAATCCTTTCAATTAGACAATTATCATATTTCTCTAACGAGAAATTCAAATCTTCGAAAAAGCACTTAAACTTAATGAAACACACATTAAGAAATAGTAGGAGCATGCCTTTTATGCGGATTATTTTGAGAATTCCAAGTAGAAATCTGTATTATGATCTGAAATATACGTATCTGTCTTTTTTGAACATTTCATCAAGAATTTAAAGATATAGGACCACTATGCGTTTCAATACGAGGAAATATCGTTCAAACATCATGTGTATCATTAAATGTCTAATCATTGAACAAAACTCTATTTATTGTTATTAATAAGTAAAAATAATGATTTAGTCGAAATAAATCTTCATAAATTATTACGTTGAAATTTGTTTTTAAAGTTTGCTTTATGATTCTGTTAAAAGCAAATCTTTACTTAACATGATATATCCAGATTTGATTTTCAATAACATTAATTATGAACAGATTATTATCTTTTTTGCTTTGTTTGGCTAATACGTACGTTAATGTTTTCGCATAAAAAAATTTGTATTTTTTTTGTTTCCACGTTATCTGAACATGAAGTTTCATTTCACTATAAAAAAAAGGAACAGTTACAATATTTTATAATATACTATACTTCCGGTTTACATATGTCATGTATTAATATTGCTTAAATTAATATTTTGCGGACCTTAAAAGTGCCAAAATAATTTGTATTCAATTTTAATCAAGTGGCTTTCTGTAAGTAACACAAATTTTCAAATTAAATCCTTTTTCAATATTCTACTTCAAAATACATTGAAAATTCTTAATAAATGAAGTCATAATGAAATAACTTGCATTAGGAATGCGAAGTTCATATGAAATATATTCTTATCTTTTCTATCTAGTATAAAGCGTTTGTCCAGACAAGAACTAAAATGGCTAATTTTACTTCTAGAAAAATTTGCATTCTTCAGAAATTTATCTACTACTTAGTATTCTTCAGAAATTTATCTATGGAACATTTAGATAGAAATACACTTGATAAAATTAAAAATAAAATTAACTTAGTAAAATTATCTAAAGGTCTCATCAAACTTTATGCAAATTTTCCTTCAACAGTAAAATACAAGCAAATAAGCCATTTGCAATTCTTAACTTTTGCTCTAATCCAGATATTGCCAAGATTCATGTACTTTGTGGAATCTTTTTATCGCTTTATCGCAAGGCTTCTCGTCGATTATTTAGGTTTCTAACCAATTCATCGAAAGATTCACTGGATTGAGTTTTCTTTGGATGTAAACATTTGTAAATGATAGCTAGGCCTTCCAGTTACACTGCAACAAATCTGCTTTAGAAAGTTTTTTTTAATAATTTTATTTTTATACTTATATGTTATTAACGTCATCTATCACACTTCAAATAAATTTGCTTCAAGAATGATTTTAAAATTACCTGTTCTTATAAGTATTCAAAAGTTACTTTTTCGTTCAATTTTAATTTGGATGATATTTATTTTCTGTGACAGTGTTTGGGAAAGAGTTCGATTTAAGTAAATAATTAGATCATGTATTAAATTCGCTAAGTTAATTAAGAATGAATTTAATAAGTTTATGTAAAATGCTTAAATTACTTTGGATATAGTTAATACTGTTTCGATATAAATTTTTCTAATTACAAATGTCTAAAGGAAGTATATTTCGTTCAATTTTGGAAAAGAACATTTGTACATTACTATGATTATAGGATGGAATTTTTTTGTTTATGTTCAAAATAAAGTCTGCTGAATAAAATCACTCTGTAGCAAAGCTTCATTATAAATTAATCATTGTCGATGTATAGTTCATATTTGTGAAATCCTTATAAAATTTATATTTTATTGCATTTTGAAATAGAAAGTATATTCATATTTTTATTGTATTGCCTAAATCAAATTTATTTTTGCAGTCTCCTATTATTGACTTATTTTTTTAAAAAAAATGTCACAAATTATTATTTTAATTTGTAGCTTACCGTAACCTAAAATGCAAATGAATTAATCAGTATTAAAAGTTACAAATGAGGAATTTCCTTTGATCATGAACTACAATTTGTAAATACGAGTTCTGTTTTCTCTAAATGAACTCCAAATTTTAATTTATCTTCATAGGTTACATATAAAACTAGATAAAATTATTTGTACTTTAACATATATTTGTAGTCACAATGGAAACCTTTAAATGTTCAGATCATGTTGCATTAATATTGAGATTAATTATCTCAATGTCAGGAATTTTAAATCCCCGCATTAAAGGTAATAACCCCAACTTTAAAAAAAAATATGCACTATCAAGATATTTTATCTAAAATATGAGTCTTGGTTGCATTAAAACTACACGAATTTTGTATAGAAATGTAAAAACATTTAAATCAAATTTACATTTGGCATTTAATGAATGTATTAAATACGAATTTTAGAACAATTATTTTAAAAATGAAGCAGAACCAACAGTCCAAATCTGGAAAGAAATTACCTCACCTTTATTTTTAGTGTCATTTTTTATATAATCAGTTTTATGCATTAAAATAAAAGTAAAAAATTATTATAGGGAAACTTATGAAATATGTAATTATTTGAATTTGCAAGATTTGAAACTACCTCTCGTAATATAACTCGACACTGATTCTCATCCCCGAATGATGTGGTGAAAACACTTGGAACTCCTTTTCACTCGGGAAATACCTGGAAGAGACATAATTTTCTGTAAAGAGGAGCCAGGGTGTGAGCAGGCATCCAAGCTAAATTACCTAACAGATATCCATCTCTTTCAGACAGAGACTGTGACTGCTAAAAGATACATGAATGATCTTCCGCTTTCTTATTGCTTGCTTCGAGGAGCTGTCGTCATGATTTCATATTCATGAAAGGTAAAGCTTTAAGATACCCTTCTGCACGATTTCTACACTATAAGTTTTCGAATTTTCCATTGGACACAGCAGAGTTAGAAGTCATTTCCCAAAAACTTATTTATTGTCTTCATTTGTAGTTTGCAACTTCAACTATATAAAATCTGGTTCCTTTCATTTCTGATTTCCCCTAGAAAGAAGTCACTTGTGGGTTGATAGGAGCTTGATTTCCAGATCATCACTCTTTCGTGAAGCCACAGCCCTTTGTCTTCAGAGTTTACTTACGGTCACATTCCAACTGAACAATTCACAACCACACGTGTCATTCAATGTTCTATTGCATTACTAACTTGGTCTTTCTTTTCTTTCTATCTATTGACTATCGAACACGCCTAGTCGATGATTGGAGAATGACCGGAATTCACTTCCCGCTGACACAACATGTCAGCTTTGGGAACGTAAGGATGCAGCGTAGAGCGACTGACATCAACAAGACAAACAAAGCCTCTTTCATTCAATGTTGAGACATAAGCAGCAGTTATTGCCAATCATGATGACAATTTTTTTTTCTAATTTTAACGTGTTCCTCACCTCGCAGAAAATGGCATTTTCAAACATTTCACCATTGTACTACATTTTTTTTCCCCTAATAAATTTGAATTTGATGTATCTTCTTCATGATATTGCAGATCAGATTACTTCTCTCTGTAGTTTAAATAGAAAACACATTTGTTTTGTTATATATAGAATTTTAACGATCAGTATTATTTAATAATTGTATGCAGTCATTTCAATTTTATTCAGATTGTTCAACAAAAATATATCACAAAATTTAGTATAAAATGGAACTCCTTTGTCAAAAAATTATGATTACATATAACATAATTTTAATAATAATCAATTGTATTTTATTCCATTATTTCTCTGACAATTCCATAAAATAAGTGATTTTGTTGATATTTTATGTTCTGTTTTTAATTAAACCTAAAATTTCAGAGAGTTATACAAATGAAAAAAAAAAAAAAAAACCTACACATGAAATGAGAATTTTCGTAACGTCTAACCCCAAATGATTTTATTTTAATTCTTATCAAAGTTATAATTTAAATTAATAAGAAAAAAGTCCATATTACTTCAGTTTATATTTTCTCTTACTAAATTTACTAAGAAACAGTACAGAAAAGAGTTTAATCAATTTTTGGCCACATTTAATATTTTTTTCACTTCATTTATATAATGTTTCCAAAATAGTTTCAAACTAACTACTTTTCAGTATTTTATTCTTGTTTTATAAAAAGAAATGTATGCTTTGGAGTTTCAAAATATATTTATTCCATTACATTAATGGTGACGAAGTAACTCAAATAGTTTTTTAACAATAACAAAATACGATTATTGTCTTACGATTTAACTACAAAATTTATTTAAATGTCTTGTGTGATACATGTTTATTACAGACTTTATTATTACTTAGTAAATTTGCAAAGGAATTTCTTAAATATTGCTTGAGTAATACACAAAAACATTTACTTTTCAAAATTATTTCATACAAATGATCCTCGAGAAAATAGAAACCAACGATTACTACATTTTACTTCAAATAATATAATTTTCCGTTAGATCAATAAATTTGAAAATAAAAGCATCCAAACATAGTTAGCTTTCCTTCGACGTTCGTATCTTCCTCTACAATTTTTTTTTGATGCGTTTAACCATATTTAATAAATAACGTGTAGATAAAATAAATACGTTTAACTTACGTATTGATAATTATCTTTTAATAGATACTTTCATATTTTCTATCTATTAGTTTATTCTATTTAATTTTAATCATTTTAATTGTCGACTTTGAATGTTAGTAATTTTTTTCATTTTATTAAAAGTTATTTTATAATACTCATGAGGTGAATTTACAATAATCACAACAAATACTAAATTAGACTATATATTCATTTCTTAAATATAAAATAAATATTACAAGGAATAAAGTATATTCGTCTAATTAAATCATAAAAGGAGAAATTAATGGTTCATAATTGCTTATTTTCAAAAACATTTACTTTAATCCTTTCTCAGAATAACTAGAATTTTAAAATAGAATTTAGTTCTTGAATTTTTTTTAATTAAATTTCTTTCCAAGAAGGGAAACAAGCTGCGCACACAAATTTGAAGAAAATTATTTTCAAACTTTCTGGGGATTTATTCTATGAATTTCAAAATTATATGTTCTTGGTAGACGCAAATATATTTCTCCGAAATTGAAATTCACTTTCCTCTATCCAATTCAATTATATGAATATTTATGGGAAATATAAATGGATAAATATGTGTGTAAAAAATCCGTTGTTTGCATAAGATTGCTCAAATGCATGAATGTTTTCAATACATTAGAATATGAATAATAATCCCGGAAATTCATAGTTTAATCATGCATTTAATATAAAAGATCAGTTTCAATTAAAATAAAAGAAAATTCTTGGAAATTGCATTACTTATTATTTATTCATTCAAATTCTATATTCCTTCATTGCAGTTGCAAGAAAAATGTACTCCAACAATTTTTAAGTTTGCATAAGTATTAAATTTGCAAAATAATTTAACTACATCAATAAAATTATTTCAAAGGTGAAAATATTCGTTAAACGTAAAGAGAAATAACAAACGAGTACACAATTACTAGCATGGATATAGATTGATACTAAATTACAAATTATTTTAAATATAATAAAATTGAATTGAAAAAAAAAAAAAAAAAAACATAAAAATTAAAAATACGTTAATTAAAATTTAAAGAATGCAATATACAGGGTGATTAATTATATTTAGAGATGTTCTTTCAAATCGCTTTAAAAAAGTCACTTGTCAGAATGATCTGATATTTCCTCTGAATATACGTGAAATTATAGATCTTTTATTTTGCGAAAGAAAAATATAGTTCTAAAGTGGATCGATAGATGGCGGTGTACTAATCATAATTTACTTTGGCTTTATTAACGTTGCACTAGAAACAACACGAGAGCTATTGGCGACGGACCTCGTAATTTTAAACCTCAGTGAAGTGGCGAGGACGACACCTGAGCTAGTACCATCACACCTAATTTCCACACCACGCCAACATAAGGAATTTGGGCCCAGACAAATTTAACGTGCATCAGTCCCGTCTACACGGCAGATCTTAGCAGCATCAAGGCTCGAACCTACTAATAAGCGAAAATCGCGAGTCCGCTGCCTTAACCACTAAGCTACCACGGCCACATTACAAATCATAAAAATATTAAGAAGTGATTGGAATAAGAGATATGTGGATTTTAAGATTCTAATTAGAAAACTTTCAGGCACTTCGCCCTCTACAAAGGCGAAGAACATGCAATTCTATCTGAGATCGCTGGTTCTGAGAATGCAGTGATGACTATCATTAAAGAATCAGGCTCTGCTTGTGAAGATAATTTACTAGAACAAAGACTGCGCGGCAAAAACAATGAAGAAGTTTTCGGATATTAAATGGCATAAATAGTGGCTCTGTTCCGAAAACAGCACTTGGATTGAAGAATCAATTTTGCTTACTAACGAAAAAATTTCTATCAACTCGTGGTTGAAAACTCTGAACAACATGTTGAGTATTTCTTTAGCAAATCGTAGCAGCTTATTTTTCTTGATTGTTTCATCACGTTTTGCGTTATCTGGGGTGTTTGGCCAATCTCACCACTATATTGTGGTGGTGGACACCATTTCATAGAAAAACTTGAAAATTATCGCTACAGATGGGAACAAAAACATGTGTGGAAGAAATATAGGTGTCGTTGCTCTCAAATCGAAGGCCGTTTAAAATTACAGTAGTTAAAAGCTTTAATCATACATTGCGTCGTTCATCAACCGTTTTCATGCCAAAAATGCTTATATATGTCGACAGTTTTAAAGACAGTTATGTCAGATGCTTATATCATATCTTATGTGCTCAATCATCGTCACTTCTGAGAGTTTATTAAACAGATTCAAGAAAATAACTTAACATATAAAACAGTTTTGGATTAGTAAAACGAACTTTTAAGCTCCGAGCAATAATCGAAATTTTCTTGAATGGAAATAACGGAAATTATACTATATACAAGATATATATATATATATATATATATATATATATATATATATATAAACTACACATTTGAATATCTCCTAGTGACATTTGAATTATTTTTATTTAAAATTACTAGGAGAAAACAAGTTCCTGCATGATTTATGCAGACATATTACGTCCTCTTGACAAAAAAAAAAGGTTTTTTTTCAATCACAGTTTAACAAAAATTGTTTCACGAATTTTAATATTTGTTAAACACATTCAGTCTCAACAAACTGAGACTCCATTTCTAGTAGATTTTATATGGAAGCTTTCAGTGCTTTAAAAAATAATTATGAGTCTCTTGTTTCAGATATTGATATATTGCAAATGAGATGATGAATTTTAAGAATCCTTTAACTCCAACCTTTGCATAGAAACGTAATACAGAAACCTTTGCTTCAGAATTTAAAAAGTAAGTGATTGATTTGCTGTGTAGTGATATAGTAAAAAAACGTTATTTAAACTCTTATTTGCAGGAGTCATTGGTTAGTTGCATAAATATGCTCATATATTTTTTCCACATTTGGAACTATTTGTTTATCTCAAAAAAGCACTTTCCAGATGAAACATGCAAATTAAAAACGTATTTGCAGATCATAGATTACTGATCTGAATATGAAGTCGCTGATGATAATTTCCACAAAAGGAATCATTTGTCAATGAAAAGTTACAGCTTCATAAATATCAATAATGAAAAAAAAATATACGGTTTAATTTCCTTATGCAAATTATACATATGTTTCTTATGCGAATTTGTTATAACCCTTCTTTCGTTATGTGAATTATATCTGTATAACTGATATCGTGATAGATACAATTTAATAAAAATAAACTCGAGTGCCGGTGTTGGCCCCGTATTTTGGAGACAAATATACACGTATTTCGTTACGTCTAACACAAGATACACGTCTAACACAAAGATACACGTATTTCGTCAATTAAAGAATGTTCCTCGCAGTTTGGCAAAGTATGATTGTTCGACTATAAAACCAGACAATGGTGATGGTAACATACAATTCGTTGTGTTTTTCAACTATTTCATAGCGGACACTGCTTATACTTAAAATTACAGTTCAGCTTCTTAGAACACTCATTTCCACTGATTGTCTTCGCTTTTGGAAATTGTGTTATTATTTCTTAAATTGACCGAGTTTTCCTATGAGCAGCAAATTTGGAATTTTGTAAGGAGAAACTTTTACTGGTTCACTGTTTAGCTCGGTAGTTCAAAGCTTTTCTTTAGAAATCCAGTAAGAGGTCATACATGAACACTGCAAATCAAAACTAACGTTCCTTGAAACTTGTATAGGAACGAGAAATCATCTAGTGCTTTATTGATTGTTTGATAGCCTTTTACATAAAATGGTTAATAGATTAAGCACTTTGGTATTTAATACAGCGTAAGTACTTAAGCATTTAACAGTCAATTAATAGTTAGTCCAAAAGAAAGTTTTGAAAATATACAAGGACATTATTAGGCTGCTCCTATTGTTTTGAATTCCGTTCGAAGTTTTCTGTTGTACCTAAACCAATTGCAAAGTTTCATCTGGTTAAAATTCTGAATGATAAACGAATCAAAAATCACACAAAACATTTTGATGAACTTTTAAAATTTATGAAACATAGATTTTTTAAAACTTATTAACCCGTTCGCTTCCAGCGTATCACAAGCGATACGCTCGCATTATCTCTCCTGTGCCCAGCGTATCAAGGGCGATACGCTCCGTGAGTGTCTCCTACGGCCCAGCATTTCAATAGAGATACGCTCGATGAGAACGTTTTATTTGATTTTTTTAATGTTACTATATGGCTCTACAATACCGCAAAATCTATATAGATAGGTTATTTAGAGTGTTGACGTGATACGGACTAATAGATACTCTAATAGGTTATTTACAGTGACTTGGTGATACGGACTTGGATTTCACTTCTGGAAACCAGGAGGGGGGGGAGTAATTGTTAAAAGCACGTGCTGAGACGCGGCTCTTTAAATGTAAGGAAATGATTTAAAGAGTGTACTTGCTTTCGGTTTGCCTTTTTCATTCTTGTTTGCTTCGTAGAAGTTCGAATGAGAATTTATGGAAATTTATGGAGGTTAGGGCTTTTAGTAGCAGATGCTCCCAGCTGTTCGTTTCATTCAGTCGGTTTTTATTTGTAGAGACAGTCATGACGAAAAGAAAGTATTTATTTGAAGTGAGATTTGCGAATTAATGAATCTGACAGTTATGTTAGCGAAAATAATCCAAATCTGTACATAGCCATTCAAAGAAGAAAAGGACGAAGATGTTTCCTTTCCTCAAAATCTTGCGTGAAGCGTCAAAATATGTGTGTAAGACATGTGAAGTTGTACTATGCATTCATTTTTTTATAAATATACCATACAGCAAAATAAGATTTATCTTTTATATCTATATATTCCATATAATGGTACATCATTACACTATGAAATTTATGTAACATATGTAAATATATATTGTATTTTCTTAAAAGTATGATTTTTTATGTAATTTAATGCATAGAACATTCAATTTTCGATAAAATCCTTTTTTCTTTTGTGTATATTAAGTTTAATACATTTTAAATAATATATGTAAATACCAAAATATTTTAATAAATATCCGATTTTAGAGGAATTTTTTTCATGAACTAGGCTTAATATCTAAAATCGTCTGTTCGCAGCTTAACACTCCGCGGTAAGAAGCTGCGGGCCCAGAGAAGCACTTTTTATTTTTGACTAGTGAAAACTTACTAAAGATGTGCTTATTTTTATATATAGTTAAAGAACAACTGTGTTGAGTGACTTTTAAGGAATAACATTTTTCTTTGACTATGGGTCTATAGGTTTGTGTCATTTGGTAATACGCATTTATAATTGCTGGTGCTTACTAGGTAAGAGCCACAACAAACAGCATGAATCCATACTTCTGCAGATCTGCCTTGCTCTATTTTAAGCTCAAATATTTACAATACTAAAATTTTAAGGTCTGCACAAATTTTTGTGCTGGTTCCCACAGTCCAAAGACTGTTATCACTGCTCTAAAGAAGAATAAATCTTTGTTCACATCTGCATATATTCCTGCTACATAATTATTTACTAGGATATGCACTTCCCTGATGTTTAAAACCTAAGTCAGAAACAAATGATACAGCATTGATAATTTCTTTTTGATTAAAAGGATTCAGTGTCAAAGTTGGAGCAGTAAGCGATTCCATGGACATACTGCACCGTTATTGTCAATGGTAATCTCCTTTTTGCCTGTTGATCCACCAGAGTAGTAAGTTATGAACAGCATTCTCTATTTCTACGTAGCAAACTTTAAAGGGATTTTACTAAACCTAAATATGTGTGTTATTATTTTATTTTTTTCTTTTTGTTAAAAAAGGAAATAAACAAGTAACTACCATCCTTATTTAGAATGATAGGATTAACAAAAATCATAGTTTATTAATCAAAATTTTCAGTATGTGACATAGCCTTTATAAGTGAGTCCCGATTTAGTAATGTTCACTCCAAATAAATAGCATGCAATTTACGTGAGACAAATTTGTAAGTAATTACGTACCAACATGTTTGGAAATAATTTTACAATTTGTACATAATGAAATGACTCGGTAATCTAAGAATTCCGCATTGTGAATAAAACTCATTCATTATGAACTAAATCCTAATATATAGGCCCTGTTCATTTCATCATACACAATTTTACGATACTTGTAACATTCCCCACGAAAATTTTAATTCTTCTTTTTTCCTTCTTGTGTTTAAGTGAGATAAAATTCAAGTATCCAAATGACTTGTATGCTACACTTAGAATAATTTAAAAACAGGAAACCGTATAGTTTTATAAGTTTTCAAAATTGATATTCATATTTGTAAGAATTTAATATAAAATATTTCAATTTGCGAGTAATTTTCCTTCAGGAAGTTGATTTTTATTATTTTTGTTAATTTTTATATAGTAAATATAGAACACGTATTTGTTCGATAATTCAGAAAAAAGGAAATTACTCACACACACATAATAATCAAGATAAAAATGAATTATTCAATAACTAAAATTAAGGTATTAAAATAAAATTTTGTTAAATAACTTATAGATATTAATAAATTATTTTAAATGCTTTGTTTCAAAAAATAATTTATCATTGACAAAATTAATGTGTTATATCATTAAAATGACTTTAGAGTAGCAGTATAAATATCATAATAAATTAAACCTAGATTTAAGTACTTCCAAAAATCCTTTTAAATAAATATTATAAGTATTCTTTCGAATTTAGTAGCACAACACAAGCCTTATAGTGATATTGTACTTGAAAGAATACGTATAATATAAAAATAGATACAGTTAAAAATTCAAAGTAACAAGAATTACTTTTATCACAAAGACTATTATACACACCTACATGTATATATATATATAAACAATA
>BMAW01003411.1:93767-114666 GCA_019974015.1 Nephila pilipes
AAAAACTGCTTACAATGAACATTAAAATTGTGTTATGAGAATATTCTATTGTTCTCCTGTCTGTATTACGCAGGGAATGAATAACTGAAAGCTGCATTGTAGTGTTAGTACATTAGAAAATTGTATTAATTGGTACATTTTGTTCCGGCTTAATTTAATTTTCTAATGTATTTACTGATTGATATAATGACATAACCTAAGTTCATTGTGATTCTTGCCCCACATTTATTTTAAATTGTTAGTTATTTAAGGTAAACGAATATTAATTTATATTATTATTGCTTATTAATTGCTTATGAGAGTGATACAATCCTTAACATGTTAATTTTAGACATGTTTAGAGCATTGTTATCTCTTATTTTAGACTTTTTTTCAGAGTTATATATAGTAAAGCATAAAAGGTTTAGAATTACTAAATTCTTATTTTGGTAATAAATATTATTCCTCTGAGAAGCTAGCATCTTTACCTAAGTACGGAAATAATGACCCGAGGCCTCTTAATTATATTTTCTACCCCACTGGCTTTCTGTTTTTAAACACTATGCAAACCCTTGACATCCCGGCGAAACTTCCATATTCTGGTTTCTATTTCTTAAAATCTATCAGTCAGTTTTTCACTTTCTTTTTTTTTTATTTTTTCTGACACATATGAGTATTCTCACATATTTAGCGCAACATAGACATATCTGGGTCTTACACAATAAATCTCAAATTTTACTCATTGACTAACTCGTAGGAATATTATTTTCTATTAAAGCAGTGCTTTTTATAAACGTACAGAAATATTTTAACTGATTTTTTTATGAAGCCAATGAAATAAAATCCATAGTGAAATAATATGATGTTCAGTAGTAATTTTGGTTAAATTAAATAGTTGTTATTTTTGAGGCAAATTAAACATACATGTGATAAAACTGTCTCTGAGAAATCCTCAATTTAAAATCGTAACTGTAATCCTTACTATGCAACAATTATCTGCAAAAAATTTATGATGAGGGAATTAAAATGTTCCTGCCCTTGCATTCTTATATGCGAGAATATTTGTAAGTGAGCATTTTCCCAAATTTTTGGTTTTCTGTTAATTTATTTCGGCAGGAAAAATAAAAGTATTAATGTAGGAAATTACAAATATGTCTCATTTTCAATTATTTTTAAAACTATTTTAAATATTTTATTTCTAAAAACGTTACACATTTGAATACTTACGTTTGAACAAAATACCTCCTTAGTATCAAATGCTCGAATCTCAAAGGACAGGTTATACTTTACCGTTTCGCTACATAAGAAAATATATTTGTGTGACATTTGTCCATCAGTTAAACCTTAAGTTCAGTGATCCCACTTTTTCACATCAGCTAAAGCTAAAGAACATGTCTAATATTTCTACTTTATTTTACCTTATCTTCTGTTTTATTTTCTATTTTTATTTTCCTGACGGATAAACGTTAGCTTTTTGACTTTGGAGAAATTTTTATACAAGAATAAAAGACAACTAATGAGTTGAAATTGGTTTTAAGCTCTAATATCAAATTACATACATTTCAAATGTAGGTATTTATTTATTTATATTAGAAAAAAATTGAAAAAAGTTATTATCATACACTACTACATAAACGTTACATAAATTTTTCATTAACTTATATAAAAACTTTATTGAAAGGAAAAATATTAATACATAAAGAATAAATACTATTCAAGTTTTTACACAGCTATTCAAGCCTAATGAATATGAATTCGTGAACTGGATACAAAGTCACTACCAATTTTAAAAAATACATTAAATATTTAAAAACATATTAACAATTACATAAATCATTAATTTTCGCTTTAAAATATTTAAACAAATATAAATGTAATTGTAGAAATATTATATTAACATTTATTTTCATGATATTCCACACCATAGGTGCTCTATAAAATGAGAAAAATACGAACTTTCAAAAATGCAGAACGAAGACAACAACCAAGACACGCAATAAAAACTAAAATTTTGTGTTCCAAATCTTATCATATATTTTTTTTATTATAGTTAACCATTTAAAAGGACATTTGTCTGGCAATTGGATTTTTTACACACATAAATAGATAGAAAGAAAGAAAAGTATAATGAAAAACATTGAAATTTGCTTACATGTAGGAGTTCTGCGCACGTACACACACACACACATACAAAAAATTAAATAATGCACTTCAATAGCTAGTTTTAAACGAGTTTTAATGAAATTAAAAAATATTTTTATCTTAATGCAGAACCATCAACGGCAATGATGCTGCAAGAATGTATCGTTTTTTTTAATTGATGATTAAAATTTTGTTTAATATGCCCAAAAACATCTAGATAGAGTACTTTTCCATGTAACTGAACCCTAATAAGAAATTAGGGGCATTAGTATTTCAAGACGTAAAATTACATATAATATTTCTTTGTGCATCCTACCTAACACAGTCAAATGAAGTGTTAACTATTGAAGTGATTGACTTTGATGTCACTGGAAATTCAAACATATATAATTTGTCTTGTTTAGGTGAAATGGCGAAATGAATGCGCATGATGAATTTCGAGTGGCTGTATTTCTGCCTATTTATGATTCAAACCAAGAACATGTGTTGGCAATAATCGTTATAATAACGCTTCAGTTTTCTTTTAATACTAGAGAGTTGAATAATAGTTAGTTCTTGAGAATATAAAACATTTTGGAATTTACATCCTCCTATTCATCTATGTATAAAGCGAAACATCTTTTATTCATTTTTTCTAAGTTAAGTTAAGGACTTCGGCTTATAAATGGATCAGCCATTTTGCAAAATAATGTAGGTACTTTCCTATTTTCCAAGCGCAAGCGATAAATTGCCGAATGTTTCACGTTTCTTTTCCTTATGTTATATCTTAAGTTTATGAGTTAAATAACTGTAAATGAAATGATCATTCTATTTATAAAAATGAGTTTATTTATTTTCGAAAAGTTTATATCACTGGTTTGCAGAATCCTTGTCATAACGAAAAATCTGACGTTTGCTAAATGTTCACTTGACTAACGGAAAAGTACTGAAACGTACACTATAAATAATAGTAGAATAACACAGATAACATGCAAATAAAAATAACATTGGAAGAGGATTATTACTTTATACATCTAACTTACGATTTAAGTGTTTTGATTGTAGCCTTTATACATTACCACATACCATGTACTAGACAGTAACTCAAAAATAACAATCTGCTAGTTTCAGACTGGGTGGCATTTCGCCTGTCTTTTCATAGACTTCTTGATTTTAAGTAATTTGACTGGAAAACATTCCACCTATTTTACCTGATTAGCAATATTCTCTTCCTCCTGGCAAAATGTTCTAACGATACAAGATTTTTTTTTTCCATTTAGCTTTTTATGGGTGGAATTTTAATTTTGAATTGAGCGTAAAAAAGAAAAAAAATCACAACCTGGATTTCAACGCGGATTGACTTACATTCGGAAATGCACGACATAGTCACATCATTACATTTGTTGAGGTTTGGTATTCATTGCATGAAATAATATGTGTATTAAATTCAAATGCACTTTACACCGAAATATCCTTTGTACTATTGAACAGCATATATTCTAGCATGTATAAATCATTTGATTTAAGTATCGAACATATTGACAATGCATGAGAATAGTTAATTCAATCCCATTTCCTTTCAAACTGATCCTTCAGATAACAACTATCAGTAGCCATCAAATCAAATAGTGGAAGAACGGGGTACTTGAAAGACAATCACTCCGTGATACAATTATGCTGCCCATTAATGACTCCTTAAACAATCCGGAACTGATGATTAGATAGTTAAATCCAACAGTTTAACTTCAAATTTCATTATTAGGCTTAATTGAGGAAATTGCTGAGGTTTCGTTCTCTTTATCTCGTAATTTCTCTTGTGTTTTGGACGAAGAATAGCTTGAAGCTCAATTGTGTATAAGGACGTTTAAATATGGATATCAGTTGAAATTGATGAAACGGTGTTTCATGTTGTGGCTCCAATAGACTCTATTCCGTATTAGTGGAATCATGTATTTTAATCTGATATCAAAGCAGTGATATTTTAATATGAAAATATACGTTTGAAGATGATAAAAAAAAGTCGATAATATAAAGGAAAATATTTTAGAAAGATAAAAAGTTAAATTAATATTCTCGAAACATGTGTTTTGATGTGGAATACTTTCGAGAATTTAAGAAGAATTTAAATTCAAGACTGTAATTTGCCCAATGTATATTTAAGTTAGTCAAATTTGGAATTAATTAGTTAAACATTAATGAATCGTGAATCAGTGTTAATAATTTGTTTGGATGCATCTTGAAAAGAAATATTTTTAATTAAATGTAAAAAAAACCCAGAATATTAATTCTAAGATTACAATTATATAAATGTTTCTGTTTAAATCGTGAAAATTGTTTTTTTATCCAGAAAACTGTGATTATATGTCGAAACCTATAATTTATAAAAATCTTTCTAAGCTAACTAGAAGGGGATCAGCTAATATGCTAACCAACTAGATCGGAAAAAAAAAACTTTAATAATTTCTTGTTAGCTCCGCACAAGCGCAAATTCACGAATTGAAACCATTTTTATTACTTCAGTTCACGTATCTTAAATTGATGAAAAAATAAGTATAAAGGAAATCATCATTCTTTTTATGAAAATGAGTTGATTTATTTCCGAAAGTGTTTAAATTATTATTTTGTTGAGTCACCGACCAAACGAAATTTGCAACAGATGAAATGAAAAGTACTAAAAGGTATGCTCGAAATACTAATAGAATATAGTAGATATTATCTTTTAGAATAAAAACTTTAAGGACAAATAAAGAAGATTAGCATATGCAGAGTTTTTGAAACTCGTAGCAAAAATTTAAATGGTAATAGAAATTATCTAAACAAACAATTTTCTCCGAACAATTCATAGCCGGAGAGCAAGCGGAAAACTTCTAAATGGTAATATAATGGAAAGCATAAAGTGTGAGTTCTCTTACACACCGCCATTTCTACCATCCTGAAATCAATTATTGAAGGGACAACGTGCAAGAAAACTTGCGCTTTATGTTTCATGGTGAAATGCAGAAATCAGAGAAAGACAATGCTTTCCTGAAATCCAAGGTAGAAAGAACGATGTATAAGAAAACTCGCGTTTTAAAGCTCTCCACCTATACATTGAAAATTGCTTCTATAGATGTTTCTATAACCACCTGCATATTTCCCCGTGAGTTTAGAAACACCCTGTAGATACCATATATTATAAACATAACAAACACTGAATTATAGCATCATGCAAGCTACAGAAAGGTTTGTAAGAGTAATCCCTCGACGACTTCTGGAGGACACACCGCCTGGACTTCTGGAGTTTTAATTTACAGTTATTTGATTAGGAAACATTCCACTCTTTAAACGTGCTGGGTACCACTTTTGCTCTTCTGCTGGCATGGTCCAACATTATAGAAAGTTTTGATATTTTAATAATTTCATAATGTGACTTACATAACTGAAATTTGAATAGATTTGTAGCAACAACAATTGGGAGCAATAGTGAGCCTCGTGAAATGTGTAATTTTTCATCTCGCAATTTGTGAATGTTTATTCTAATGGGAATTTTTGTACAATTAAGTTGAGTTTTTTGTACGCTTTGAGTCAAAAAATATATTTAATGAAATTTTATTTCAGAATTTTGAAATAAAAAAAATGCTGCTCTCTAGCCGTGGATAACTTATATTCAGAATTATACGGTATATGCAAATATATTATAATGATATATTTTAAAAAATGTTTTCATTAATTTAAATAAATTGCTGTACACATTTCCTTTATTATCTCCTTTTCCGCCATAAAAAATATATTTAACTAACTGATTATATTAAGTTAGAGATGTTCTGAATCAATATTTATTTCAGTAACTTTTCCGCTTTATTCTCTAAATATGGTTGAAGAAAAGTTATTTTCGCTTAGATCTTATTTTAATGAAATTGAGGACATTTGGAATTTCTTGCGCGATAATTAACCAAGTTAATTCTCATTAGGTATGGAAACCATACAAATTTTCTCACCCCTTATAACATCTATGAAAGGAGTGTGCATTTTCGCTTGATTTTTTAAATAGCTCCAACCAGTCCTCTAAAATAAGATTTTTCCATGCTTTTTTCTCTTTGGATATTTCCTTCATTTCTAATTTCTACATATTTTTTAATTGAAGAAATTTGCATTAAGTTTAAACTAAAAGTGTTTTAAGTCTGCTGTAGTTTCAGTAGAATAAGAAATACTGTTGAGCTAGTTTAATAGCAAGAAAGGTTAAAAGAGAACAAAATCAATATATTTATTTATTGTTATTTCAGCTATAGTATCTCACTAGACAAAGATTTTAAAATATATTATGCTATATCAAAGGCTTAATATTCCACCTAAATTATTTTTAATGATATTTGGATATTTTATATTAAGCACCCAAGAGGTTATTGTTTTAGTTAACCCATAATGTTGTACCTGACAACCTTTCAAAAATTTTAATTTTGGAAAACATTTTCGTGTCTGCTTACATAAGTAACGGACATAATTTTCAAAAATATGTCATAATAAATTTCTCCTGAATTTTTTTAATGGATTGAAAAAAATATATGCAATATATGACTGATACCTACTTGCAACACTAATAAACTCAATTTCTTAAAAAAAATGTCTTAATAAATTTCCCTTATATTTTTTATTGGGTTTAAGCGAAACGAATGTAAAAATTAAATACTTTGATTATTAAATATAGTTTTAAGTACTACTGTTAATCATATGTAAACTAGAATTAAGATATGACTCAAAATAAATAACATCATTCAGAATTTACTATTTTCCATTTCTCGAAATTTCATCATTAACTTTAATTATTAAATTTAATTGAATAATTTAATAATAATTATAAAAAAATGAACATTTTCTAGCTAAATTTCTTCCTTGTAAGTTTTTGTATCGAACTTTTAAATTAAATTTAGTTTTAAATAGTAATAAATAGTTTAGTTTAAATAGTAAATAGTATTTATTTCTAGTAAATACTTTTTAATATTTTTTTAAATTTAATTTTTAAGCTATCCAACATATGTTATACTTTTCTGGTGAAATATTAATTAAAACTACGGATTTTAAAGAAATGAAATTTAATTTTAACAAACATAAAAAGTTCCATTGTATTGCTGCTATATTTTTTTTTTTATTTTTTTTTTTCTATTTTTCTTGTCTCTTTTAAATATCTAAACATCATAAAATGTAAATTTAAATACTGTGGCTCTAAAAATTTATGTCTTTAAATTATTTGTTACGGTTCATTTTTTACATTATTTATCAAGTTAATCTATTGACGCTTTCTAAGTTTGCAGAGTTTAATATCTATTTTTTCTATTCATACCAAATGAGCGTTAATGACTTTCATAATATTTCAATTGTACATTGTAATCATGAATCTTAAATCCTTAGAAACGATTATGCAAAAGATTTTGAGAAGAAAAGAGAATTGTAAACCTAAAATGCTCATTTGACTGATAAAATAGCGAAACTTTTATTGTTTTTAGAGTGTTTGATATTTTCAGTATTCTAACACTTGTTCCGATTATTATTACTCCAAACATGACGTATTTTATTTTGAATAACTATTTCAAAGTAGCCTATCACAATACTAAAATATAAATACCCAATTTAAATGTATTGGTGATCAATTTCAAGACTTTCTGAGTAAAAGGGAAAATTTTATAATTATTCAGGCTCTCCAAAAGTTTTTCTCTCACATATAAAGCGAAGAGAAGCATTTAAAAATAAGTAAGTTCTATGAAAACTTTTACAAAGAACGGATTTAGCCACCCAAGATACACTCTTTTTATAACTATTATTAAATTACTCAATTAAATACTATAGAATGAAAGTAAACCCTGAAATATCGATAAATGGAGAATGTTAAATTTTTTCAATATTAAAATTAAAGGAAACAATAAATTATTAAATTGAATGTAATTTAGCGAAATTTAAATAAAAATAATTCAAGAGATAAAAATTGAAAAATAGTCTGATAAGCCAAAAGTGATTTGGTACGCCAAAAATGATCCACTTTAAAAAACAATAGCCCCTTGGGTGGCTAATAAGCAAGGAAGATATTACATTTTTTTTCTAGCAAGTATTACAAAAATGAATTTCAACAGAAATACTTTATTGAAAATATCGTGGATGTCCCGAAGACTTCTATTATTTGTAGAAATTGCTACGCCCCTTTTAATTACATTCAAATAAGTTTTCCTTTGAGAAATGTTGTTGTCACAAATTGATCATTCCAAATAACGCTTCCTCACGCTTCTATTACGTATTGCAATTGTATTTCAAAACGGCATTTTGTCTTCCCCTTTTGTATACCAGTTGTTCTGCAAGGGGCCATAATATATGTCTGTGATGAAATACTAATTATTTGAATATCCCAACAGATTATAAGAGTGGTGAAAATTTTCTTTCGATTTGCAAGCTTCCTTCATGGTATTGCATTTTTTTTGGTCATCAGTGTAGTTCTCTGATTTTTTTTAGAATTTAACCCAATTTTGAGAAACATATGAATTTTGAATGATCTGTTATCGCATTCTTATTATAACTAAGCTATCGTCTTGTAAAGAATGAACCAATGTATTTTTGGGTTGAGAAATCTACATTATAAGTGAAAAGCATGAAAATGCTGGTTAAAAACAAACTTTAACAAATTCCTTAAATAATGTAAAATAATTCTACTTCCTTCGCAATTAATAAATTATGATATTTGAAACATCTGCCTCCTCAGGGAATCATTCCAGAGGCGGAGGCAATATAGCTAATAAGCAGCGAGCCGGCTACGGTTAAAGTAATAGCGGCTTTTAAACCTAAAGCATTATTCTCTCTTATGGTGTAAAAGCACATTTTCATTGTACTGCTTAGTGTTGAACACGCTTTTCTCGGTTATTAAATTACGAATTAAAAGCACAGACTTAAAATATGTGTTTGAGAGAAACTTACTTGCAATTCCATAATATTTTCTCCACCGCAAAAATGAATGTTACACGGCTTGCTTATTTGATTTCATTCACAAAGAGAAATGCTTAGCTGTGTATGTGGTTAATTTTTAAATAAAAGTATTTACTCTAAGATGAAAACATTTTAGAAAATTTATATTTTGTTGAAAAAAAAGTTTGAAACAATTTCTTAGAGTTACGCTTAAACATGGAAAGAAAACTGGATTAGAAACAAAAATTTATCCCTGCAGTAAATTATCATTCTAAATTATTTTCTTAAATTTTAAAATACGTAATTTTATTACAGTTTCTATTGAGAAGTTGAAAGGATGCGTTGAAATTTAGCTTTCTTGAGATTAGAATTTAATAAAATGTCAAACATTAGATCTTTATCTATGTGTTATTGGTGACAAGCATTAGTGTCTATGTTTTAAATGTATACAATTCCAAAAATAATTAGATATAATGATCTGCATTTCCGAATAGAAATATAAAAGTATTTATAAAGGGCAAAATAACTATAGCCTCATTGAATTTGTTTTTTCCCTCGAATAATTACGATATATAGTCGAAAAAAATCGAATAATAGTTAAGCAACTCTGTAAGCATTCAATAAATAAAATAAATAATAATTTTATAATTGCAAAACCTTCCATCCAAAAACAATGTAGTAGTTTTGTTTAGATATAAGAGTAAGACTTGTAAAGAAAAGAAGAACGTGACTTTATTCTTATTTGATTTAAATATCATATTGATACGCAAAATCTTAAAGAAAAACGAAAAAAATCGAAAAAAATCGGGGAAAAAAAAAAAAAAAAAAAAAAAAACTTGAATGCAGAAAATATGAATTTAATTTTATAACTATAAGACCTTTATGAAACCTTGTAAAACAGAAGGACAAGTTGTAAATTTTTAATATATATTGAATATACATAGTTATCAAAATCGCCAATTTGTTTTTTAACCTTCAAAAAACTGTTCATGCTGACTATATAGCATCCTTTATTAATGAAAGAGGCAGTGAAATTTTATTTGTTGGTTTATTTCCTTTGTCTGGAAAACTTGAAATTTCAACGCATCCTTTCAACTTCTCAATAGAAACTGTTTAAACTTATTTTACAAACAAATTTAAACTTATTTTATGCATTTGCCGAAGAAAAATTAATATAGATTGTGTTTTAAAAATATTACATTTTTAATTATACTTAAAAAGTTACAAAATTAAAAATTAAAATGCATACATCATGGATTTACAAAATTAAGAGTTGAACATAATTATCTTAATATTTGCTATTTTGATTCACGAAGAAGAATCTTTAGGAAGCTTTCTGAACAATAGTATGAATTCTAACTAATTTTGTTGAATAAAAATATTTATTTTAATAACAAATCTTATAGCCATTTTTAAATTTCTCTTTAATCATTCATTCTAAATCAGATATTTCAAATAATTCTCAATATTATTATACAGCTAAGGTTAACTCAAATTTCATTATTCCTACATAAGATAATTACTATATATTAATTTATCAATGCTTCTATTGCGTTATATTTTGTAAATTGCCTAAAATTTACATATAGAAGAAAATTTATATATCTAATGTTATATAATAATCATCTACAATTGTCGAACTTGTTACGGTAAGTAATAAATATTAATGATATTTAAGCTATATTTTACCATAATTTAGGTATTTTATTTCGAAACAATATATATATATATATATATATATATATATATATATATATATATATAAAGTTAAATTTTTTTAAAATTTTCACACCATTTTAACCTCTAAAGAGGATCCAATTCTGAAGTTTGCGCGAATTATTCATTAAACAGTAATCGGGATTTGAGCATTTCGTGTTATCTATTCTCTGATGTTTGTAATTTAATGAACTTATTGCAGAGCACTGTTAATCTATAACTATTGCGACATACAAAACTCACTGCGACAGTTAGGAATGACTCTCTTGTCGTATTCTCTTGTGTACATTACCTACTCCAAAGTTGGTAATAGAACCTTTAATTGGCTCAGTGTTAGCATCTCTAGGACATTAATTCATAATGTTATTCAAATTAAAACAAGGTGCTTCTATAAGATCTAAAATGGAATATTCATGTCACGCTTCACATGCACAATTTGGAACTAAACAGTATATCTTGTTATTGTGGACAGAAATCGAGAGGGAGAGAGAGAGAGAGGGAGACGCCTATTCACATATGAATCGAGCGCTATGCTAAGTTGAAAATTAATAAAATATCATTTTAACTTAATCTGAAAAATGTTTTAGACTATTTCTTTTAAATAAAGATGGAACTTGATGCAACTTATGTGCAGGAACCTTTAATGTAACCTAGGACGAAACAACAATATAGATTAGAAATTTATTATCCGAGTGGGAAAATTTACTGATATAATATTTTTGCACAGAAGGGAAGAGATAAAATTACAAGACTTTAGTCATGGAATTTAGCAACGTATAGTACAGCAATAAATAACGTCGCTTCTCTTTCTTATGGTAGGTGTCATCATATTGAGTATCATTTAGTAAAAATAACTTTTGTTCCCTTTCTTGTTTTTTAACAAAGTATATTATTTTATCAAGCTAGTGCGGCAAAATTATGGATGGTTCAGAAGAGTATATACTCATCAGAATACTATGGGATTGCACTGTATGTTAAGGGTAAATCTGTCGATCAGCTTGGTTAAGGAAGCCTTTGATTAGCAAGAAAACACTACATATCACAAATTATTAAATGTACTGATGAGCATCAAGCAATACTTTGTCGATTATCAGAAACATTTCTTTTCTCACAAACAATTTTGTTTTTTGTTCCTTAAAGATTCGGTTTCCCAAAAATTCTTCTCTACGTCGTATGCAATCAATTTGATAGGTAGTGATTCGCATTCAGAAGTTTATCAGCAAGCAATTTACTTATTTTCTTAAGCGAGAGGTATGAAAATAATGTTCTGAAACTCTAAAACATGTTATTCACTATTAATACTATATTTCTTTTTTAAAAATTTCATGTTTTTTGGGTCTCAAGGAGAATCAAAATTTCAAGCACCTTCAAATCAAGGTTTCGATATCACGAAATGTTAGCTCACGTAATCGTTAATGTCAACCTCTGTAACAGCCACTTTCAGAAAAAGAAAGAACATGATCCATTCCATAGCAAAAAACCTGGGACATTTAAACACACAACATAATTTAACATAATTTAAACATCTATAAACTTTACAAATGTTGTGTTCCTCATAGATTTAAATTAAAAATAATTAAACCATAAGTATTTTACATCTAAGAAGTTTTGATTGTGTGATGTTATTATCTGTAAGCGTCGCACTGAGAAGAAACAGGAGGGCTATTAGTGACGGAAGTAGTAATTTTGAACCTCGGTCAAGTGATGAGAAGGACGCTTGAGCTGGCGGCTCTCTCTCCAAACTACCACATCACATTTACATGAAGTCTTGACACTTCCACAAATTTATGATGAATAAGCCTCATTATATGGTGAGTCTTTAGTGGCATCAGTGCTTGAAACCACCTCTCGACGAAAGCAAAGCCCAACGCGAGTCCATGACCATAACCACTCTGATATCGCGGCCTAAAAATATTTGAAATTATTCATGTTTATTAAAGTATAATCAATATTTATACTCTAAGTTATGTTACATATTTCCATTACCTAATACTAATTAATAAACCAATTCTTTTAAAATTTTATGACAATAATATGGTATTCTGAAATGCTCTACATACTGTTTAAATTTCATGACAAATGTGCAGTATTAAGAAATGTACCTGTCATACTTTTAACAGACACTTAACACATCGATCAATAACTCCCGAGTTTAACATTGAAAACAATATTTTTTTTGCAAATTTTTTTTTTATTCATCAACATAACACCTTTTTTTAATGACCTTTTAGGGTGGTACAATCGTTCCAACGCTTTTCCAAATCTTTTTTTTTTTTTTCTCAAGAAATCTTTTTTGTTGCGAGTAAATAGCGATAAACAGCTTTCTGAATCATCGACTCGTTGCTGTTTTTGTTCCATCGAAAGCAATCGCGGCACCCACTTGGAAAAAACCTTTTTCACTTCACTTCAAAAAACCTTTTTCCTGGTCCGATCGACTTAAAATTTTGACACGTTTCAAGCAAAGGTTAGTACTCTAGAAAGACCTGGTTACTGGTTTACTACGAGCGCCATCTCTGGGTTAGTCTCGGGAGTTATTGATCGATGTGTTAATGTTGTTATAACAAGCAAATTTCCTCCAAAGTTCTTCCGATTTTTTGAAAGAATTCTTGAACAGGTTTATTATTATTATCACTGCAACAATTATTAAAAAAATGATGTAGAAAATATTTATACAACTCAAAGGTGAGAAATCAGTGCGAAAAATCAACTCCTAAGCACAATACTTATTTTTTTTTTTTTCATCACAACTGGGCGAACTGCCTTTTGAATGGTCTTTGTAAGAGTTTGAGACAGAATGGATTTTGGTGAACTCCATCAGGGGATTTGTGAAATGGCTCTCTAGAGAAGATCCTCTTAATTAAAAACGTGAGAACTCTCTAGCTGGTAGGAAGGATCTTCGCTTCGCTGCCAGGTAACATGTCTAATTAGACTTCAGGGAAATTATAAGATTGCCTCACCTTTTAACACATAGCATCTTTAGATTTCAAGGCATCTTAGCAATTACTGTGAAACCTTGAATCTCATAAAATTCATGAGTTAAGTAGTTATTTTCTAATTCAATTTCAATTTTGAGCTTGAGGCTTAGAAAGTAATTAAATGAAATCAATATAATTCATTGATTCGCAAATTTCTTCTTTTCACATTATTTTATATTACATTATGTATTTAAGTTCAGTTGTTTATGTATTTACATTTTTGTTTCTATGGTTTATTGAGAAGTTCAAGTATTTATCTATACAAAGTAATAAGGAAAGGCGAACGTGTCAAAAACTTGCCTAAACTTGGTAATTAGTCTGAAGCTTGTTTTTGCTACTCGTATTTAATGTTAATCCCTTTTAGACTTGTTCGGAACTGTTAATTACTTTATGTTAATTAACTGTTGGTTATCTTACTAAATAAATTAAATATTGTTTCTTCCCATTACAATTAAACTATTCCATGTAAATGGACAAATACATATTTAATACTAATTATCTTGAGTTCATGGTATTTTTATAATTTACACGATAGAGTGGCTCTTTTGAAAAATTTGAAATTGAAATTAAACACAAAAGATATATATATATATATATATATATATATAGGGACATAAAAATACAATTTTTAAGTCTAAAATAATATCTAAGACTTTATTTCGAAAATGAAAGAAATCATTTCTTTCTATTGATTGTAAATAATATTTTGGAAAACCAACTATTATCTGGAATTCTACGATGAATATTTTATATAATTTAAGGCTTGAATTCTACGATTTTGAATTATAAATTAGTTTATTATGCAATAGGTGTAATGATTATGAGATAAAGGGAAACATTTGAGGTCTCCGCTTTCTACGTTACATACATTGAAGATAAATCAAATGCTTTTTAAAGAGACACTTCCTGGAACATTTTCTTTATTTCATAACTTTAAGAATGACTAAGTTAACACGTAACATGTGGTGGTCAAAATATAGTACGTCATAGGTTCCGTGTGATCTGAGAGACTGATGTTCATTAAAAAAAATTTAAAACCGTTTAGTTAAAGTATCATCTTATTATTTCACTCAGATGTTCGAGGAATTTTGACCTTTCTTATTTAGTTAATAATGTGAGATAAAACTTTTCTGAGAAGCTTTTCTCCACAGCCTAGATGAAATTCGTGAACTCACTGCAGTGAGTTTTATAAAATTAATAATGAAAACGAATCCATTATGTATTAATTATTGCGTTTCTTATTCAATATATAAAATACATTTCAACACTAGAAAATTCAATTATGCGCAGTACAGGAATTATTTTGATAGTACTTTAATTATTTGTATTTAAATGATTTCCTAAGAGCAAACAATTTATTCCTTATCTTGTTTAACATATTTAATGCATAACTTTTATGTGAATTCTTAATAAACAGGATTTAGATAAGATGAACCAAATATTCTATCTTGCCAAAATATAAGACATTTTGCTTGGAGGGCACAAGTAACATGCTTTCTTTAATTGTGTAATTTTTGGATACTGTTCTACATGAAGCGACTCTGTTTCTTTTCTTAAAATTTACATATCATCAGCTGCAAGTCTCGATTTATTCTTCTATTCAGTGTATTATTGGTAGGATTATCAATTTTACGATTGAAAGTAAAAGTTCATCAGTAAAACATAGTTTCCATACATTTATTGTATTGGAATAATCAACCTTTCTGTAAAATTAGGAAGTTTAATTATGCTGTTAGCTGAAATTTTAACATTTCAATTAGGTTCAAAGAATGAACATTTGAATTGATTTTCATATAATATTATTTCATGGAATTAATTGCTACTTCTGAGTCAGAGAAATCATTGTTCTCTGAAGAAATTTCTGACTCTGTTTGGGACGGCGAACTTCTCCTATTTGCCTCTTGTGCCATAGCTAAACTCAAAGAACTAGCACTAAAAGTCAATAAAACGATCAAAAAGACGTTACACAAGTTTTACCAATGTCTTTATCGGCAAATTATTAGTATAACGACAAATATAAACGGCTCCCCCCAATTAGCGCCCTAAATATACTAATTTGATTTACCAATAGCAAACTAACAGAGTCTTACCACTGGTTTAATGTTAAAGCTGTCTTGACTTCTAACTTTCACTATGCTACTGATAACGTGCAACAATTCCCGATCCCGTTTTTGACTCTGGAACAATTGCCAAAAGCTAGAACTACTCGACCTCTTTCGTGTGTCTCAAGTTTAATTTATATAATTACTATCTCTCTCGTTTCACTTTATTTTTACCTGCTTGTAATTTGAATATTCACGTTTCATTTTTGGTTTGGCAAATGTTGTTTAGCAAAAGCAACCAAACTTAATTAAAAGTCCCCAAGATTAATGAAGAGAAAACAGCGAATAGCCCAACTTCACATGTTCAGTGTGGACTCTCCTTGATAACATCTTCTTCCATACTATTTGCTCCTCGAAAAGAGCATCCAACTTAAATCTAGAATTTTTTGCAGCTATTTCGTGTAATGCGAATCAGATGGATGAATCAATATTCTTTGACCTATCTATAGAACTATCTATGGTGTTACTGCAGAAAACTCTAATATTGAAGGGGATGTGCGGTCACATAGATTGTTCTTGAAGAATGCGACGAAATTTCAACCAGATGCACGGGCCAAAAAAATGTGATTAAATGAGGGGTTGTCCAAGGTCACAAAACAAGAAGTTGGACAAATAACTCATTTTAAAGAATTAAGCATGTAATACAAGTGAACGGAGGAATACGTCGGCTGTCTAGCAAACCACATGTCCCTTTATACGAGTAAAGACACATTTTTGAAAATTTGACTCGTTGTATAGTCATCAATATTTTATATGCATTTACTGCATGGTTATCTATATTTTAATGAGTGTTTTTGTCAAAACAGTTTTCAAAAACATTTGTGGGTTAAACTAAACGCTAACCTTTATCGTTTCGACACTCTATACATAATATATTCAGCATATCAGTCTTTCCATAAAAACTAGTCGGAATTATGGGAAACGTTCCCTTTATAAAACAATTAATATATTTCAAAAAAAAATTCACTCACAAAATTGGTGGCTGTACTACTAGTCTATTGGGGAAAAAATTAACTTTACGAAAATAGGAAAAAATTCTGCTGAAAGTGACTCCCTTAAACTTAATTGTTATTGTTGTGCCTGTTCTTATGTATGATATTACTGTAATGATATAAATCTAATATACTAAACACTATTAAACGATTTTTGTAAATCTAGGAAAATACACTTATTTAAAGACAATTTCGGCTTTTCTTAAATGTTATAATCTAAGTTAAATAATTTTTAATATTTGAGCTATAATTGCAAATTTAGTTCTGACATTGAAAAGATAAGATATGCTTTTAATTTTTAAATATGGTTTATGCCTTTTGTTTAGTTTCGATTATGATGAAAATTGATTTTATTAGCAATTTAATTGGTAAATATGGGATTTCATAAGTATTTTACTCAAGGAAAAATTTATGAAACTACGCTTATTTTATTAGAATTATGTCTAGAATATCGGGATCTTTATCTTGTAGTCTTTTTGTAATAAAAAATATTAGATACTCAATCACAATAAAGTTCCCAAAGATAACTGTTGTCTTTTCTGAAATACATAATAAATTTTAAGGGTGACTCAGGTTCTCGCACAACAATAAATAATTGATTAGTATGTTTTAAAGATTAAGAAAGTGAATATTTTCAAACCAAGTATATAGCTTGTTATATTTTAATTAGTGATTCTATAATATGATTATACACTGCTGGCCACACAAATTGCAACAACCAGAAGGACCAGAGATATCACAGCGAAATTTATTTGGCAGATAACATGTTGTACAAAGATTAAACGATTAAGATTACAAACTCTTGTGAAGTGAGGATGATAACAAAATCAGTAGTTAGTGTAGCCGCCATTGTTGACTATAACCGCTGCCACACGCCTCGGCATAGAATCAAAGAGGCTTTGGATAGATCCTTGAGCTTACAGCGGTCCATGCGGCTTCCATATATTGCCAAAGTTGATCTGGTGTAGCAACGGGTGGTGTGTTCCGGGCCAATCGTTGTGCAAGCATAGACCACACATTCTCGATTGGCGATAGATCGGGAGAACAAGCAGGCCAGGGAAGCAATTCAATCTGATGGGTAAAGAAGAACTCTTGAACATTGCATGTCACGTGTGGTCACGCATTATCCTGTTGAAATATGGCTGATGGCAAGCGCTGAAGGTATGGGAGGACCATGGGTTTCAACACCTCAGAGATGTAGCGCTGGCTGTTCAATGTACCGGTAATGTGTACTAGAAGGGTGCGGGAGGGAAATCCAATACCACCCCGAACCATGATACCGGGTGCAGGACCAGTGTGGCGATGCATAAGGCAACAGTTCAGCAGCATCTTACCACGGTGTCTCCAAACTCGAATCCGACCATCGTGATGGTGTAGCAGAAGCGAGATTCGTCAGAAAACATAATGTCGTTCCATTCTGTTGTCCATGTCCTTCGTTCCTCGCACCATTGACGGCACAAACGCCTTTGGTTTCGAGTCAAAGGTAAATGAAGCGATGGAAGCCTTGAGGACATTCCACTCTGCTGCAAATGGCGTCAAATGGTACGAGCAGACACCGAATGATGCTTAGCAGACTGAATCTGTTGTACTATGGTTCGTGATGTGGCTACGCGATCCATCACTGCCAGGCGCACAATCTGCTTGTTATCACGGTCAGTGATGCAACGAGGTAGGTGCAATCGGCCCCGTCGGTCCCTCCTTCATCCAGCGATCACAGATCTGCATCACAGTTGCTTGGTTTTATCCAACACGTTGATCGTTTTCTCTGAAGGATAATCCGCAATCCCTATATGCTATTATTCTTCCTCGGTCGAATTCAGAAACTTGGTCAAAAGAAGCTCGATGTCTTACACGAGGCATAGGTAAACAGCTTACGCAAAAAAAAAAAAAAAAACGCACGAAAAAACAATTGCAGTACTTCAAATCGCCAATCTGTTCTCCCCTTATATAGCGCTTGCGAGTGGCGCTACGGTCCCCCGTAATGTGTGTCTGCACTGCAATGCTAATTATTTGCATAGATCAGCGTCGCAAACGGATGATATAAATTTCACGTGGTTTGCATGCTTCCTTCAGGGTGTTGCATTTTGTGTGGCCAGCAGTGTATTTATTCTTCGATTTAGTTATAAGGCTCTGAAGAGGAGTTTGTGACTTACGACTGTATATTTTATAAGGTATGTCAAATAAGATCAAAATTTTAATAAGAAATGTGTTCCTTTTGTTTCTTAATGAATATGCACATCATAATTAACAATGTTCAAGACCTTGCCAAGTAAAATATTTTTCTCTTAATAAACTTTTTCTTCGAGTACACTCTCTTAAAAAGTGTATAATATAATATTTGAAGCTCTATCAAAGAAACTTATGTTTTTGCTGAAATTAAATGTTTAAACTCAACGTAAAGGATTTTGAATTGAAGGTAGACATCGTAAAGGGTAATGTAAATGCCGTCCTGCCTCAGTCATGTTTAGTACAATGAGAAGAAAAACTACACTTTGTATGGATGTGTGGGGATTATATAGGGGGGGTGAATATTTTTTATGTAGGGGTAATGATTTTAGAGTAGTCGAAGTCATTTTGTATAACCATTCGATTTATTATCGTATGCGAGATCGTTGAAAATCTAGATCAGTGTTCTCTTAAATGAAGTACTCAGATATTTCGGGGTTACACTAAATAATTATTCTTGTTATCACTTGCTTGTGTATGATCAAGAAAGTGCGAGGTTCTTTCATTGGTTGCTGTGTCTGGTTTCACTAACGTCAGAGAAACACGATATGTTATATTATATAGGATAAAAATAATCACTTCATTCTTCATTAGGTTACACGATCTAAGACGTTTACAAATCTCTTACCTAGAGCATTCCTTATTAAAATCATCTTAGCAGAGTCGTGTCCATACAGCCTGAATAGAGAATAGAAAACGATCAATAAAATGCGAATTTATTCATTGTTATAAGATCTTCCATGACAAAGCAATAGAATTATAAGATATGCTATACATATAAGATGAAAATAACAATCACCTGCAATCATGCTTGCAGTTGAAAATACGCATCAAAAAGACGTACATTCTCTAAGGTTGACATGCGAGTAAACATTCGAGTAAATGCTTGTGTTAGTGTAATAAAGCAATAGTAATGATTTTTTTTAAAAAAATAAAGTATCATTTCATCAGATATCCGTAGCTTTTAACAGTATGTACAATGAAAAAAATGTTTTATGGTATAAAATTATTATTGATATTGCAACATAATAGTTTTATTCAGAATTTTGAACACTCCTTTTGTTAATTTTATTTTTTGATAAAAATGCTCATGAAGATGAAATAGGAAAGATTGAATATCGATGCATGTGTAAATGTTCAAAAACATAGAAAATGATCCACAAAAAGTATCTCACACATTCGAAGCAAAAATAAGAGTATAAATCTCTCTATAGAAAATATACTGGTACATTTTAAATTTTTCACTAAGTTGCTGAAAGTTTTAACTCAAATGTTTAAATAAATTTATGAAACTCACACAAAAAAATATATTATAAGAATTGTAAAAGATTATATATATTTCGCATGCGCTAATTGAATCATTGATAAATAAATCATGTTTATAATTTAGATTCTAAAACTGATTTACCTTTAAATTATAATATATTAATATTATAATATTATGAAATTTGAATTATAATTAAAAATATATATAAATTTTTAAATTTACACACATTCAATTAGCGCATGCGAAATATATATAATCTTTTACAATTCTTAGTTACGCATTGCTAATTCAACAAAGCATGATTAGTATAAATGTTAAACATGATTAGTTTGGATTCGAAATGATTGATTAGATATATGTACCAGTTCAAACACAAATAAGTCTTTCAAAGGTTATCACAAATAAATTTCTCATATTATGTACCATTATGTGAACTAATTCATTTCAAACAGAAACTCTTTCGTGCCGTATTTTCAAAGTTCCCGAGTGTATATATGATTTATATTTTATTTACCTATATTTTCTTAAACGCTGTGTCTACGTTATTTTATATATATATATATATATATATATATATATATATATATATGTGTGTGTGTG
>BMAW01003411.1:114737-191007 GCA_019974015.1 Nephila pilipes
TGTGTGTGTGTGTGTGTGTGTACAAATGTTCAATTCTTCTTTCAAATTTATTCCTAAGCCTTAGACTTATTATATTTCGTATTAGAAGTGTATTTTTTTTCATCAAATAGTGATCAATTCATTTATATATCGTTTTAAATAACATGAATAAAAATTTTAATTGAGAGACTAATAATTATTACTTTAACTTCTTCGCATTTTGTTTTGTATTATAAGATTCAATAATTTATATCACTTTTTTTTTTCAATTTACAACTTTTTTTTAGATAAAGGAAATTTGTATTGTTTTCAGTTATTCTGATCAGTGAAAAAAATTATCAGTATTATGTGTAATGATGTAAATTTGGTTGCTACAAGAATCTGAAGCCTAATTAGTAATTGGTTTCGGACTCAATATGACGTTACAGAATGAGGAACTTATTTTTGTTTTAGAATTGTGACTCATGTAAGCAGTGAAATGTCCTGAATGAGCGAGATCAGATAGCGCAATTGAAAATGATTTTAAGAAACAAGGATTTGAAATAGACGGGCAATGTTTTACATATTACCCATTTAATATCAGGGAATTTTGATATGATTAATGCAATCGAATTTGGAATCGTTCCTGACTCAGACTCTCCCTTAAAAGTGATAAATAATTAGAACTTTTCCACAATATTCTTATGAACCTGTAATGAGGCTTTTCTACGCAGTATGCTCCCAAAGGTAAAAAGAAATTTATAGAGATTTCATCCAAACTAAGGAAAGATTATATTTTGCACCCCCAACCTAATCTTGGCGATAAGTTTGAAGACCAATTTGGCAACTTTGCATGAAAATTGGCGACAAAATGAAGGTCCTCTATAATGCAGATATCTCTTAAAACTTACGACTGGGAGAAAAATTTTAAATTTTTCTGAATTTTTCCTATGGCGTCAGACCTGGTCTAAAACCCTATAAAAAAGCCGAGTTTCTAAGACGAAGCAGTTTGACATTCAGGTGCAAAGTTAAACTTTGTAAATTTGTCTGTAGTACGAACTAATTGGATGGGGAACTTGAAAGTTATTGAAATTGCTGTGACGGTCAATATATTATTGTTTTGTGTCCGTGATGCAGATCGGTTAAATGTCGTGTTTGTTCTTGTTGTGGTGCTGATCTGTTCATATGTAGTGTGTCCTAATTGTGCCATTATTATGTTCGAGTTTTGCTACTGTGTTTACCTCACAATTGTGTTTACCTACCTGTGTTTACCTTAAAATTGCTTATAAATTACCGCTTATTGTTATTACACGTTTTAGACTCGCATATACCCACACTAGATTGAGGGCATATTTGTAACAATAACTATATAGCTAAAGACACGTGAAGGGTTTGCTTTACATTCGTTTGATCAAAATTGATTATCTTAATTTATATATATATATAGTCCGAATATTTTTGAGATATTGGACTATATCTGTCTTAATAACTGCTTACTTTTTTTGAAGTTTAATGAATAAATAAAGAGTAGTGAAGCCAGACTGTTACGTGGTTTATACATATTCTGATTTCAATATCTGTATAACATTAATAAAAAAAAAAAAAAAAGATGGTAAGCTAATAAATTATTGGTTAGTGAAAGAGCTTACAATATAAAATAACATCATACATGTTGTTTGGAAAACTTATTTGAACAAAATAGATCTTGCCTAATTTTTTAATCTGATCTAAATGTTTTTTTTTAAAAGATTAATTTACCTTTAAGTAGAAATTGACTGAAAAGTCATTATGCATCTGTTAAGTAAATATTTGTCACATCCTAGTCGAATACACTTAATGTCTTCCCAACAAAAAAAAAAGAAGTTAGTTATAATTAATGCTGAAGATCATAAAAGAAAAATTAAAATAATTTTTATTTCAAATTGTTTCTAAAAGTGACAGTTAGCAAAAGTAAATGTTATACTGTTTATTAAATAATAAAACTTCTTATCAAATAATATTTTTATAATGTAGATAAAGTATGCAAATTACGTATTGTAGAAAAATCAATTAACTTATTAATAAGTCATCTAAGTGCATATTTTCGTGAATTTGGCTATTCATTCTAATTGGACCTCACACAGATTCCTCATGTATCAACCTTTTGAACTTCTATATGATATTATTAGATTTGAGAACCTCGACATGTGAATAAACTGGCATTTATGTAAATTAGCATTTCTGTTTATTGAATTGTAATACATACGAAAGAAAGGAGATAGGTCGATAGTAGAATGGAACTTGTTCAAATAATTAAAGTAGTTTGAAGTTGAAAGAGAAGTTTGTATACACAAACATCCACTCCAGAAGATATAGCGGTTATCTAATTGAGGAAATCGGAATTTGTTTCAATATATTTTGTTTCTGACTAGTGACTATTTTAGTGATTAATGACAAAAGTTGAATTTTCAGTTTATATTTTGTTGTGGATACAAAATTTTTCATTGTACCCTAGATCACTAGCGTGTTCATACATACTGCTATCTCTAGAGATACGTAATATTTACATGCTCCCGTAAAATTCATATTACTACTTTATTTACTATTATTTTAATTATAATGAAAGTTGCTTGACTTGCTTTTAAATATAATAAAAGTTGTTTGACTTTTAAATTGAATTTATTATACAAAATTGAAAAAAAAAATATGTAATAATTAGTTACCTGTAAAATTACATGTCTATACAGAAGAAGGACGTGACTTCTAGTGATATGCACTTATAGATTTTCCACATTTGTAGTATGATGTTGATGTATAAATTCTATCAGAAAAAAGTTACATCAAACATAACTTTTGTTGACAAATAGTTATCTTGTAAAGCTGAAGTTAGTATTAATTTTCCAAGCAAGTGATTCAGTTAATCATAATTTAAATTATTTAGGGAACCATCCATAACACTTTCATAACCTATCTTCTTTTGATTCATTTCTGCATCTGTGTGAGTAAGTATTTCTTTCTTCCTTACATCGGAAATAAACAAACTGAAACAGCAACTGCCTCAGTAACAGGACCTGGTCTAATATGAAAAATAATTTTTCCCTATAGTTTTCTGTTTAGTGTTATCATTAATTTTCATAACCATTTATTCATTTTACTAAATCTTGTTCAAATTTTCAATCGTTGATAAAATACTTTTTATTCATCCAGTCAAATTCAAATACATTTTTTAAACTTGTAGTGGATGACACTTGATATTAATACCATTTTTTCAAATATTAATTCATTAATTGAGATATAATTGGAGAAATTGCAGTTTATAGTCCAACCACTTTGCGCGATTTCAAAAATTGCTAAACTTAGCCATTTTTTGGCTGAATGTTAAGTCCGTGAAGCGGACCAGGGTAGCCACATTTGGCAAAATACAACCATATAATTCCTGTCGTCAATTCTGCATTCCGAGCATTTAATTTAGCTTAAGAATTTATTTTGTCACTTAATATTGTGATTATGTTATATGTATATGCATATTTATATTATTTGTAATTATTCAATAAGAAGTAACTAAAATAAATTTTTTCTTTGTTGACCTAAGTAGGAATTGGCTTAAGAAATTTCTTTTTATGTTACTTGTTACTTTTGAACATGTAATATAGTTTTCCTTTTTTTTTCTTTTTGTCCATACCACCACTGAACTCATTTTTTTTGTATCCGAAAATGAATCAATAAATCAGGATGAATTTCTGATTTATCATCAAGAATATGATCTGGATGAGCATCACATTCATTCATTCAACTATATCTTCAAATACAGCATTATCGCAACTCCCACTATCTTCAGATTCCAAAAGTAAAACATTATTTACTTTGTTGTTTTTATTATATCTGTAGGAGTACTCAATTCTCTTTTGTTTCTGAGATACTTTTTCAGATAAATCGAAACTTAATGAAATCTTAGATATTAATATAAAGCAAGAAGCATTTTTATGAACGGAGACTAAGATTACATTTAATTTCTAGTTTTCCTTGTTTTTCTATATATATCATTTACAAAAAAAAATGTCTTGTATTAAACATTTTCTTTCAGAAATATCTTTAACAGTAATATCTTTTTAAATGTTAAATGAAATGATTAATAATTTGCTTTTAAAGATAATCTCCAAAAAATCTATATTAAAGCAGAATTTGTAATTAAACAAAATCAAATAATTCCATAAAAAATTCCGATTTAAATTCATTTAAAAATAACCAATGTTTACCTCTTGGTTAATTCTTATCATTCTTATATTCAACTTTGTTTTTCCTATTCAACAGTATTACTGTATACATTTTTTACAATCTGTTAAATTTCATTACATCCAAAATTCTCTTAAAACTGATTTTCATACCGTAAATTTTCAACAATAGTATAAAAGCTCGATATATTTGTATGCGGGTATCTGAAATATCCAATTAAAATTTCCAAAAAAGGGCCATTACTTAAAAAAATGATCAATATACTATTGGATATTTTTTATTTATCATAGTAGAAAAAACATTAGAATTTTTCTATGGTTATTTTCATAAGGTATGCATAAAAGTTTTTATTTTCTCTAAATGGTTCTAAAAGCCTTTGTAAGAAAATGTTAAACGTAATCGTATTCGCTAGAGCCAGGAAAGTTAAGAAGTACTAAATTTCAGAAGCATCAAAAACTTTTCACAAAATTTAAAATAATGCTAAAATATACCATTACCTTATCATCACAAACTTTTCATTAATTCCATTCCATTAAGAAAACATTCCTTAAATACATTTTAGTATTATATTATAAAGAATTTCTTATTCTTTTTTTGCAGATTATATTATTCTGAATTTGTCGCAGTAAAAAGAAGCTAATTTAAGCAATTCAAATGCCATGCTTGAGAGCGCTTGAGTCTATTATTTTACTTAAAATTGTTATGCATTTTTCTGCCTCATATTGTTAGAAATTTAATATAATTTACTCACGATATTTTTATCCCAATTTAATAAGGTAAAAAAGAGAAATTATAGAAGGAGACTTATTTTCATATGAAACATATTCAAACGTGACAGAGAATTAAACCAGCTTACATTCGAAACCGATTTGTCACAACTGTAATATTATCACTGAAATAGTGCCTAGTCAGCATAACAGTTCTTTGTTCGAAGCTTAACACTTGCAGTGGATGTATTCATTTCATTGGATAAAGTAACTGTAGATTATTTGCATTTAAAGAAATGTGTAATGACTCATTTCTTGTATATAGTCTATTAAATATTGTATAAAAATCTTAAGAAGTCCGATGGTACTACTTAAATGTTCAAATAAAAATCAAACTCTGCATTCAAACAAGTAATGTAATATGAGTAAACGATGGGTAAATTTTAAAAGCTATTGTGGCTTAAAATCTTTACCTCTAGAATTATTAGAGATGATTATACAACATATTAAAGCATATCACATTTTGAGTCAATATATATTGATTACAAACCTATGTTTCCTTCTTTAAGAATAATCAAACTATTAAACTCAAATACAATTATATATTTAACTATTTTAGTATTAGTTATAACAGTAATCTAATGAACACGCTTAATACAAGTATCATACTTTCCATCTCAATTAGGTTAGATGTTTTTTGCTAAATTATAAGTTTCACATAAGAAATATTACTTTAGTTTGAAGTTAGGGGATCTGATGTTTCATGAAGTATATATTATAAAGAAAGCGTTGGCATATATACAAATATAATACTGGTAAAAGCAAGCACAACTATGACACATCATCTACTACAGTAAAAAGATGCTGACTTCCTTTCCTTAGCAATATTTATGTGTGAGTTGTTTTCTATTGAATATATTTCAAAACGTCCTTTACAATACCGTTATATTATGAATGAGTTCATTAACGACAATTATCAAATGAGTCTAACTATTTCCAAAATCTATCGCAGTATGGAACTCTCTTCTCATTGTACAATTGACTTTCGAAATAGTTAACGGACTCACATAATTGCAATCATGACCGGGAAAATTCGCTGCGAATATCGTTAGAATCTGATTGATGACGAGAATGAAAACAAACAGAAATGAGCAACGGGTTAGGAATTATTGGTGGAATAGATTTCTGATTATGTAGTGGACGGGACTCACAATGAAAAATAATATACCCAAAGTTTGTTTACATCGGGAAATAGTGCATCGTATCTGAATGATGAATAGACCGATGATTGTTGTGAGTTCAGGAGAAAATATTGCGTATAGTTCTCGAGAGTATTTGTTTTCCAGATATTTACATATTTTCAAAGAAATATATATTTTCCAGTGTATAAAATTTACAAATTTTCCCCTCTGTGTGTGATAAATATGCTGCTTATCAGAATTTACTTGTATTAATTCAAATAAAAAAATTACATTCCCAATTCTGTCATTAACAAGAATAAATTTCCACTATGTGCGAAGTGTATGAAATACTTTTGGGTATTTTGAATATATATATATATGCATATTCAAATTCTTTTTATTGCATTTGCATGATTTATGTTCACAGATTATACTTCCTTATCGAATAAATCTTCTAGTTAATTTATACGATTTAGTATCTGTTATATGTACAAAATTATGCATTTGTTTTTTTATTTCAAATAATATTTAATAACAAATTATTATTACCATGTCCTTTTTGATAATCATCGACAGAGTTTAATAATATGTATTATGTAAAATACACAATTTCTTCTATGTCTAATTCGGAATTGGTTATAATTATTTCCAAGGATTCCTAATACCTTAAAATGATTTCTATTATGAATGAATTTAACTATTATCTAATATGATTTCTATTCCTTCCAGAAAATCAAAATTACATAAATTATTATCTCATTATTTTAACTTCAATACTGTTTCTTTAAGTTAAGGTTCTATATTACTGATATTTAAAATAATAATAATTAACCTAAAACATTTTTAAAATACTGAATGTTATAAGTTTATAAAAAGATTATTGTTGAAGCACAGAAAGAAACAATCAGTAATTTTATCGTTGTAGAAAAAATCTAATTTGATTTCGGATTTGAAGATTGGAAGGACTGAAGCAGTAAATGTCAACTAAAGAACTATGGTGTTAAATATGCGTTGAAATTATTAAAAATAATATATAAAACGTTATGTCTTTTGCAATAAATTGTATTACTAAAAATATTTATTTTCAATGATTGATAGATTTTTATGGCATATTAGGCAATAAATGATATAGTCCCTTTATTCTCTTGGAATGTTACACAAAAACAGAATTAACAATGGACACTGATATAATTATAACAATTTTCATGTTTGTATTCTTCTTATATATTTGTAAAAGGAGGATTCAATGTATACTTCTAGCCACAAAGGATCCTGTAGGAATCTAAAACACCGACCGGAACACATGTAATGGAAGACACATGTGTATTGATTTTAGGAAAAGATTATAATTTGTGATTCGGAAGTTATCTTTTCTTGTTCCTCTCCATTTATATCGTCTGCTTCTTACCTTGGATGTGCAGCGCGAAAACATAACTGATTCGAGACAAATCTTTGTAAGACCCATTATTTGGCCGTAGTAAAGGTATTTGAAATGAATCTCTACGTACAAATACATGACATGTGATGGCTAATTATTTTTGTATGAATACTTAATTTTTGATTTGAAGTTGAAAATTGTTGTAATATTTGTTTAATATTCCATAATTGTTGAATAAATCATAAATTGTAGAACTAGCCTTTGTAGAATGAAAATACTATCCAGGTAGATATAATAGCTTTCCATATAGAAATTTAGCAGGGGAAGATCCTAAACTTTCTTTGAGGAAAAAACGGATACCAGGAAGAAGGTGAAGAACATTGTCCACCCTTCAGTGACATGTAAATAATTCGAGATAAAACACAAAGTTTTTAAAAACTACGTTTTTATATGGTAGCAAAGTTTATTAAAATATTATTTAAAACTGGTCAAAAATATCTAAATATTGCATTGTTAGGCAAGTAAGAACGGTTCCGAAAATTTCAGAGCTCTAGCTTGATGGGAAGTTGGTTAAATTAATGATAGAAAATTTGATGACACACTGATACACACACAGACAGACACTCACCAAGTGAAATACATAAAAACGTTAAAACTAACTAAAATCAATTAATTTATCCTGTAAATTAAATGGTTGGAATGCAGTTTAACCCAACCACCCTTGGTGACTAGAAATATTTGGCGGTATTTTGCCAAATGTGGCTGGCTACCCTGGTCAGTTTTACGGACAAGTTTAGCCAAAAAAAAACGTCAGGTTTGGTGCCAAGTTTTGAAATCGAACCAATTGTTGGGCTAAATAAAGAAAATATTAGTTAAAACGTGTTACAAATGTCTAAATATTGCATTGTTAGGCGAGTAAGAACAATTTCCAAGGTTTAAATTAATAATAGAAAATTTTATGACACACACACCAAGTGAAATACATAAAAACGACTTAAAAATCTTTCAGCAGAAGGTGAACGCCTTCCACCATCATGTCTGAAATTGGGTGGAACTCGTAGTTCATACCCTCCCAGAACCTAGAACCCTATAAAGGCATAAGATACCTCAAATTCCAAATGTGAACCTCAATCTTTAAAATCAATCTTCAAAGGTAAAACATTGAAAAACACCCCGTAAATAAGGCGACTCAAGCAACTTCGGTTGTTGGATCATCCTCAAGAATGTCTAAAGACTTTTTAGAAACAAAAGAGCAGGTTTACGGAAGAAACAACCAAAAGATGCTAAAAAACGTATAGCCAAGAAATTGAAAAAAAAAAAAAACTTTTTTATTTAAAACCACCACATTCGCTACGGTTGTCATGTTAAAAACGAGAGGCATTGACAGTGCTGTTGGTCTTCCAAAACTTTCGCAACCAGATGCAGATACCAATTAGCGGTTACCATCCTGAATCAAAGTAGAGAGCTTTAACTTACGCATAATGTTAATAAACACACAGCATTTTAGTAAAATGTAAGATACTGCGCATTTGTTTCACAATTAATTTGATGACAATATTTGTTAGTCAGAAGATCAATATTTGAAAAGGGCTGATAACTAAATTATGTAAATTTAGAATGCTGACAGATTTAAGGAAAAATAATTGTAATGGATATCACGATTTTTATGCTAATATATAAATGTTTTACATATATATAATCAGGATATCTAATAGGAGTTTGCAATACTAATAATGCGCTTTAAGTAATAAATAGATGTATTTTGAGTTTGCAACGTTCATTAGAGTTTCCATGTTTTGCATTGCAAGCAAGTAGTTTTAATACACAGTGTTTGAGACGACGTTCAATGAAGTTTAACACTTTTGTGATGTTTTAAGGACATGTAAATGATGAGGGCTTAGGAAAGCTGTGTATTTTGACAGAAAATGTGAATTCAGACGTGCACACATGGGGGCAAATTACGCAGTTTATGCTTCATCTCTTCAACGGAAGGTCTATATGAAAATGTCTTAACTTTTATGTGAAAAACAGGAATCTTCCGCTCATCATGGTCTGCTCTGCTTGACTTTAGAATAATAAATTCAAACGCCTTCCTTTTCAGATAAATGAAAGCCTCGTGGAGAATATGTAATGTTCAATGAAAAAACACCTTCAAGATTTAGCTTCAAAGAACAAAAATGAGCTCGTGCAAAATATAAAATCCGTTTGAGAAATTATCAACAGAGATAACTACAAAATATTAGTCCATAGTATTCAAGATCTTGTACCTGACTTCTACCAGATTTGTCTCTGATTCTGTAATCAAATCTTTCATTGATCAATTTATAATATAGGCAATATTTTTCTTATTAGAAGATGTAATATTAATAAATCTCTTAAAGTCCATCAAGTTCAATTTTTCACCCCGGGACATTACTTCCCTTCAACAATTAAGTGTTATATCAAGAGAGTTTGATGAATTTATGAAAAGTTTGAATTCCTTCTATCAGTAATTTTTCGAATACCAAACGAAATTTACATTTTATACAAATGAAGACTATAGGGCTGAAGTGATAGGTACGAGTCTTGCTTAAAAGGTAACGCATTAACGTCCAAAATGTGTTATTTGTAACATGAATTTCAAACTTTCTGCTGTATTGAAAAGCAACATGTATCCTCTACATAATGTATTTGATTTAATTGTTCTCAGGAGTCTCTCATGTGATTAAAACTGAAAAGGAATTCGATTTACAAGGAGAGACAAGACTAGAAGAGAGAGAAACTCACTGAACAGTGGGACTCACTGCACACCCGACTGAGTACCGTATGTCTTTATTGTTTGTCCTGACGAATATTTTTAAGTGTCATTAATGTTTGTTGTCGAGAACAACCGCCGGTACTTTCTTCCGATTATTCATCAGTATTGATTTTGCCTGATTAGTCACACATTGCAGCAAGTGCTTAAAAATGGATTTTAACTGTATCAAGAAATAAATACAATCTTACGTATTAGATTCACGTAATATACGAATACAACAGAAGTTGTGAAAACGGGATCGAAAATAAAATGTTTAATGGTTAGCAAGGCCTTTCTTTTTAATCAAGACTAAATTTTAAATATGCTATATTCGTAGTTTGCCTGTTAAAGAGTTTCTCTCTAGTAGAGCATTTTTTTTATATTCAAAATATTATAAAAGTATGCCATATTTCAAGAAATGTTTCTAAACTTCGAAATATATATCGATTTCTATTTCCTTTCCAAATAATTACCTTAAATAATGTTAACAATAAGGCTTTAAGCTAATTATGCAGAACATTTAAACTACGATTTTTTTTTAAAATCAAAATCTAACTCCTTAAAGAGTAACAAACATTTCAATTTTTAAATATTATTATGGAATTTTATTATTTTAAGGTATCCGTACACCTTTAAAACGTCATTTTTGCCAAAATTTTCGATTTTCTAATTTTAACATCAGTTTAAATTTTAAACTTTTTTCTTTCTAATAGTGTTTGAATTTCGCTTATACCTTATTTAGAACTTAAGTTACAGGGATTTGAATTTTACTCGTTAGCTGATTTTTGAAACCGGAAGTGCATTTCTGCAGACAGGAAGTTGGAAGAAATGTTTGTTTACGTTTTTATTTTTCGAAATATCTTTTATATGTACAATGGTACAAAATAAATAAATTTTAAAACATGAATCTGAATTTTCAGAATGTTTGAAAATACATTTGGCAACAGGTTTTTAAATACATTTTTATCTTGAATCTGGCAAGAAAAGAGAATCGTTATTGTTTGTTTACATCTGTTTTGGTTTCTGTTCTCATTCTTATAAGTTTCTGATTAAGATTGTTTTTATTGTTGAAAAGCTCAATTTTTTTCGTTTAAAATGGGAAATTCAAAAAGGAGAATTAGTGTTAAAAGAAAAAGACAATTTCGTGGTAATGGTTTTACCAAAAATGATAGCAACAATAGTACTGTAACTGCTAATGCCAGTGCTTCAAAATTGAACCTTTCTGCCATTCTAGATGAAGAAATTGCTGAATATGAAAATAAACCGCTAACCGGCAACAGAATTATTGACATAGAACTCCTTCTATGCTCAATTTACAACTTTGTTGCCCCAAATGCTTCCACGATGGTTTGCTGTTACATGAAGACTCGAGGTATGGATTGTGCTCAAGTTTTGCAATAAAATGTAAGCATTGTGACTTTTGCACAGGATTTTCCAGCTCGAAGAAAACATTAAACTATCCTGAGATAAATGCAAGATTTGTTTATGCCATGAGACAAATTGGGAAAGGTTTTTCTGCTGCATATAAATTATGTGCAACATTAAATTTACCCAGGCTCAGTAAAACTGCATACACCAATCATGAGAATAAACTTATGTCTGTGATTTCAGAAGTAAGTGAACTGTCGATGCAAAAGGCAGCTAAGGAAGTTTTGAATATTCATTCATCTAAAAATAAATTAGCTGAATGCGGTGTTTCTGTCGATGGAACATGGCAGCGTAGAGGTTACACTTCTATGAATGGGTGTGTTGCTGCTTTGTCAATCGACACTGGCAAAGTAGTGGACATTGAAATAATGTCATCATATTGTCCGACCTGCAGAAAGCTTTCGAAAATGCCTAAAGGTATTGTATCCGAGACGCTTGAAGCAGATCATGTGTGTCGAAGCAATTTTAAAGGTTCCTCATTAAAGATGGAAGCTGTTGGCGCAAACAGGATCTTCAAACGATCAATTGTGAAACGAGGTTTGAAGTATTCACACTATTATGGAGACGGGGATTCTAAAGGCTTCATCAGCGTGAAAGACACATATGGGAAAGATAGCGTAACTAAACTGGAATGCATTGGGCATGTTCAGAAAAGAGTAGGTGCGAGATTGCGCAAACTGAAATCCAAAAATAAAAGTTTATCTGGTAAAGGTAAACTTACCGATTCATTTATTGACAGATTGCAAAATTACTATGGAATTGCTGTTCGAAGTAATGTAGGCAATCTACTCAAACTTCAACAGAACGTCATTGCGGCCTTGTACCACTGTGCATCGAGTGGCAAGAAACCCATGCATGGACAGTGCCCTATCGGGAAAGATAGCTGGTGTTATTATCAGCGAGCACTGTCATGCGGCAAAAAGCCCAAAGAAAAATATAATGGCTTATCCAATGATGTATTAAATTTAATTAAACCTACATATTTAGAACTGTGTTCTAAAGAACTTCTGTCAAAGTGCCTTCATGGTAAGACACAGAATGCCAATGAATGTTTTAATGGCATAATTTGGCAGAGGGTACCGAAAGAGGTTTTCGTGTGCCTTAAAATTTTAAAATCTGGTGCATTGGATGCTGTTATACAGTTTAATGATGGGTACAAGGGCTGTGTTGAAATTTTAAGGAAATTAAATGTAACGCCTGGTTATTTTACCTTAAAATCTTACAAACACCTTGACAGTTGTCGAATTTTTGATGCTGCACGTCATTCAACACCAAATGTAAAGCAGCGTCGAAAAATACTCAGAGCTCTTAGGAAAAAAAAAAATAATGTATTAGAAAGCAAAGAAGGTGTTATACATAAATCAGGGGCATTTTAAATATATTTTATTGTGTTTATTATTAAAAATTGCAATTGAAAGTTTGTTTTTGATTTTTCTCAAAATGAGTTTTCTTGACATATTTACACATGGCAACGTAGATATCAGAAAAAGTTATGAACCAAATTAATTGAAATTTTGCAAGTGTCTTCCTTATACAATTTTTAAGGACCCCTACCACTTTCATGATTATAAAATTGATATATTTTTAGTAACAAAGGTGTAAATCATGTATTGTTGTAACTTTTTTATGATTTTTCATTGTTATTTGACTCGAAACACAATAAAAATTATTGTAATAAGATTTTCATCATGAAAGTAGTACCAGCCCCAAAAAATGTTATGATGAATAAGATAAAAGTTACAGAATGATGATATTTTTGTTTACTTTTGAGTTATGAGCGTTATTCTAATAATCAATTTATGTACTATTTTCACTATGTTTTTCACTCCAAAATTTTTTTTTGATTTAAAAGCAAATTATTAAATGTGTTTTTCATAGTTTTAGGTTATATTTTAGCATAAAAAAGTATTTTTATAACAAATATCAATGTATTTCAAAAAATTTTCTTCGAAGGTGTACGGATACCTTAAAAGCATTTATGCGTGTAAAACTGTTCAAAGTTAATAATACCTACTTAAATGTCTTTAACTATTACATCCAGGAATATTTTCTATCGGAAACTTTGAGTAATTCAACTTATATTTCCTCATTTTAGAATTAAACAGAGGAGCAATTTTAGATTAAATAATTAATATTATGTTCTTAAAATGGTTTTCCTTTTACTGTAATACATAAAAGAAAGTTTTTTAATAAGGAATAATCAAATAATATTGCAATAGTTTGAATATTAATTGAAAGAATTTTCTGTATATAAATGTGCCAATACGTATAATAAAATATATATGTTACATATTTAAAAATTAGTAAATTCAAGCATTTGCCTATTCAAAAATCTATTATAATTAAGACAATATATTAGAAATTTCCGTCTATTGGCATATATTACATTACTTAAAAATATGTTTCTAACTACTTCATCAAAATCTAATTACTGTGACGTAATTTTGTATTTAACAATAGTTAAGACTAATAAATTTTGTATTTAATTGCTCTTTAAATAATAAATAGCAACACTAATATTTTAAACACTCCAATAATCCTTGTTAAATTCATCCTAGTTAAACTTTAAAGAAATTTAAAGATACTTGAAACACAATTTATTCCATTACATGATTATAGTATGAGTTTTGCCTAAATTAAATTTTATGTATTTTGTTCTAACTAGAATTAAATTACAAATCAGAAATTTCCAAAAGATTCGAGGGTTGCTTAAAAGCCCTTACTAAACACTCACCACAAACATTTTTTTTTGCTTTTTCTATTGAAAAAAGGGCACTTGGATAACTACATAAACTTCAAAATCATCTTAAAAAGTTATTTCTCCAATCATATTCAAAGTTTTATGGAGTACGTATTCCTTATATATTTTCCTCTGAATTCAAAGTTTAACTGTTAGAGAAAGCAAGTTTAATATTAACAAAGCCCTGGAATTACGCTAATGTAACTTCAGTGAGAATAATGGTATCAGTTTAAAGGACGTAATTACCGTAACGGAGTCAAGTCATTCTCATTAGCTGTAGAATCGCCTCCCTTTTCCCATGAATACTTGAGGTGGCAAGATATGCGAAATAGACGCTATTTTATATTTACAGTATGATGAAAAATTCATTTGCGCAATTTAGGGAATTATATAAGGTAATAAACCGATATGTGTTACTTTTACATGTGATTGGATTAATGTAGTTATAGTTACTTTACGATACTGTTTTTTTGTATAAAATTTATGATTATTAACGAGAGTTCACCACAACATCATAAGCGGCTTACAATTTATTACAAATTACGAAAATGAACGATAACCAAACACAAGTGTCTATAACCTTTTTACAGAGTATGTTCATACAACAGCTTATATTGACTGTTTATAGAAACTGCATGTACATACAACAGCTGATATGTGCTTAGTATCCCAGATCTAGCCACATTTTTTAAATATCAACCTGTTTTAACGCGTATGTATTCATGGTTGAATCACCATGTAAAAAGTTGTAAACTGTCATCCAACCAATATTTTTATATTGTTGATTCTATGCACACTGCAACAACAACATATGATCGTTACATTTTCAATAAGGGTCGACAAAGTTGATACAAAAATGTAGCAAGGAAATATTGGTGCAAACATTTCAGTTAGAAACTCAATGATTCTGCTACATAATTTAATCAACTATAAGAATTCTACATGCAATTTTAGTCATTTAGGATAACCTGAGTTCAAAAATAAATAAGTTGCAATCATTGTTAGAACTATGGAATAAAGATACTTGAGAAACTTTTCCGAAAATGGTTGATGAAAATTGATTTTGATACTTATAAATAGTTAAAATGCAGATAAAGTGAAATAATTTTTGGAAAATTTTGATGCAAGCTGTTTTGCGATGAGATTAATAATTACTATATCAAAAGTTTCATAGTAATATACATTCGATTTGTTAAATTAAGAGCTTACTATATTTTTGATACGTATTACTGGTTTGAACTACAAACAGAAATTGCAAAACGTCTTTCGAAATGAAATCACAAAAGACATAATTTCCCAATTTTTCGCTGTATAAAGTCAGATATTTGCATGTATTTAGAATTTTAAATCCTAATTATATTACGATGTTCTTAGGTGTATAATCACATCACTCAGCATACATGCGGATATGATTTATAGTAATAATTATTATTATGTTCATAATAGTATACTGTCGCAGATGGTCTTAGTATACTAAATTGAAGCATAAACTAAATTCTTAATATATTTAAGAGCTTTTCGTGTCTTACATATATTTAATCTATTTATTTATTTTGTTTTTAACTATAGAATTTCATTGTTATCTACTCACACAATAAATAATATGTGATGAAATTAATTACATATTTAAATAGGTATTTAAGAATCTCTATTTCTAAACTAAATCTTGAAATATATCAAAGGAAAAAATAGTCGTTAAAGATAACATTTAACGTCAGTATTGTTTATTATAACATTTATGTATATATTTCACCTTTAGAGATAAATTAAAAAGAAACAATATTAGTATTTCTTTAAAATGTTAGAAAATAACTTTAATATCTATAATGAAACATGAATAACATTTTAATGCAGAGGAAGCTTAAATATCGTATTTTGTGAATTCTACTTAAACGATTAAGACTAACGATTGCGAAAAATTTGGTTTACTAATATTTCACACAAATTTAGAAAAACTTTAAGACTTAACACTAAGTATATAATACATATATATCATAAACATTCGGGCCTGTAATAATACATTTTGTATTTGTAATTAAGTAAGCCGTAATTGTAATAACGCACCAATAATTGGTTCATATGTTTATTGGTTGACTATTTTTGTAAAAAAGGAGAAAATTACGAAGAACATTTTTCATTGCTTTATTTAACGTACAAGGATAAATTAAATTATATATCAGTTATATTCACACACATGAAAAGTGTTTTGTGCACACAATAAATATTCAGCTTAATTAATAACTAAAATTCACAAGTTATTACTTATTGCAAGATTACGAAAAATATCAATGGATTCTCAGCTCTAGGATAAGAGCTAATAAAAGCTATATTTCTTCAAAAATGAAATTAATGAAAATTCTAGAGTTCATCAAGAAGGAAAGAATATTATTTAGTTTGCTAATCATATTGTAATTTACAAGACATTATGAAAGTACAACTCTTACAAATTTACAGGAGAAGCAAAACAAAAAAATGATAAACAAATTTTAAAAAAAAAAAACTATTTGTTTCCATAATAATTTTAGAAATTTTAAATTAGTAAATCTTCTGCTATTAATGATATTAATGGGGATTACATATTATGAAAAATTCGTGCATATTTAATTTTGTTTTTTTAAATGATGCACAGGAAAAAAAATATTTTTCTTACTCGGAGATAGCTCACACTTTAAAAATGAACACGAGTTTGAGAAAAATCAATCCTATTTTAACTTACAAGAAATTTTTACTTGTATTTTTATGATATGCATGATAAAAAAAAACCTATAACACTTTACTCTATTCACTTGTAATAAGTATGATGGTCTTCTTTGAATAGTTTGTCACCTTCTCACTATGTTACAAGGCGGCACAAACCACTTGTACTTTCACATCTTGCCATAAAGCAGCATTTTAGAACCACTTATTTCTGCATGCGTCCAGTTATTCAAATTACATGTATTCTGCATGCGCACCTACAGTACAGGTATTTATACCGATACATCTATCAGACACTCACAACAACAGGCACATTACCTGCAGCAAAAAAGAAATAAAGAAGCTATTCCCTTATCTTGCCTTGCCCCTTCCATAGTTGTCCTTCATCTATAATCAAAAATGAGCTCCTGTATTCTACCTGTCCTGATGTCCTTCACTCCATCGATGTTCCAGACAAACTGAGTTCATCCTGTGCAAATGGAAGACATCCGGTATCAAGATTCATAGTTCTCTCTATGCAACTAATCTCAATGCTAAGTGGCATTTTCTGAATACTACAATCTTGCATGCTATTAGTCTTGCTATTAATTTTGTAAGCATTTGAACTAACTTCACTTTTGTTAAATTTTTAATGAGTGGTATTCTCATGCTCAATACTAACTGAAAGACAAACAATATTTTAAATACTGATTGGTCCTGGATCTTTCGCACCTTCCTAATTTGAGTCTATGCTTTACTGGTCTACTTATTCCATCATATGAAAGATATGAGAGAGGGGGGCTGCAGTTTTTCAGGCCCTTCTTTGTACTTGTGAGTTATTTATTTATTATTATTTTTTAAAAAATCCTTGTTATTATTCCTATTTCCCCATATTTTCTTAAAAAAATATTAGAAAATTTTCTTTGGTACGCTGAGTAGTTTTTGGGAACTGCTGGGAAACATCATGATCTTATATACAACATCTTGTCAAATTTCTGCATAAATAATAATATAAATGTTAATACTGAATACACGACTTACAGAGATCGATGATTGCTCATAACTACCAATAACTGATGACCTCAGATGGGAAAGTTAAAAGTTGATTTAATAGGTAAAAGTTAAGATATGAGAGATTATCAGTACTTCCGTAACGCAGGAGATAAGTGCCACACTCTAAGAGATCCGTTTATAAATAAAAGCTGTGTGAGGTAAATCTAGACAAGCTTTAATAACTGAATACCTCCCGTTTTTATACAGAATATATTAGACAATACTTAAAAACGGTAAAACTGCCAAGTACAGAATTTTTCAAAAAATACTTTCTTTCCTTCAAATAGACGGAAACAATTATTCGATAAAATGATAATTTATGATAGATTGATTAGGAATTGATAAATATATATTTCATGTGTCATAAAAGAATTATTCTGTATTTCGTATTTTTACGAACGTGAAATGGCTCTGCCCTGTGATGGTTCTCTTGTGAAGGGAAACATGCATTTACAGATAGGTCATCAGTTTATGAACAATGACCCCTTTACCTTACGACGGATTTGGAGATCATTTAACGACTTGGCTTGAAACTTGACAACTTTGGCGACAAATGGAAAGATTTCAAAGCAACAGACTTATCGTGAATTTTCCCACGAGACTTGGCCATGGCTGGCAAACACATGGCCGGCAAAGGTAGAAATGAGTCAAGAACTACATTTGATGAGGAATCAGTATGTGCACGGAATCCTTTTATCAGTGGTTTTTACTTTGTAGACCGATCGAGAGGCGAGTGAATCTGTTTGAGTTCCGGCCTGAATCCAGTGAAATGGTTGCAGTCTTTCTTTTGAGTCTCTGTTCTGAGGTCGTTAGGGGAATCGAACTAAAAGTTGTCAGTACATCAAGTGGAGAGTACCGGGTGAATTTACAGAAAAGCAGTGAGTATCTACCGGAAATTGTCAGATCCTGCCCCGGAAGTGCGCAATATTTCTGCGGAGTTTGTCTGCTGTGAGGATTAATAAGCTGAACTCTACTGTTGTAACTGTGAATATATGTATACGGGTGTTTAGTTACTGTATCTGTGTCACTAAATGTACAAGTGCTATGTATCTGTGTGTTATGTTATTGTCTAAGCTGTGCTACTTTTGTCTTGTCTCGTAAATTTGCAAAAACAATCGTCATTTGTTGTTATTCTTCGAGTTGGACTTGATTTTCACTCCACACACGCCAGAGAGAAACTTTTCTTAAAAATATTGTAGTTAATTATTTTTTTGTAATATTAATTTCATTCAAAAGCAAAAAAAAAAAAAAAATTAAATTGTAATAGTACTTCAAACAAATTTTTGAGAATAACACATTTTAATTATTTTCCCATAAGCGTATATCCACAAAAATATTTGTACCTTTGTAAGTGTATGAATAATGTAATCGTAAATATAATATAAACTATATGTTATTCTTAATGCTTTAAAGCAGTTTGTTACTTTTTGTAGTTGAAACTCATTAGACAATTTAATTATTTAAAAGTTCTGATTGATTTACTATGTTAAATTCTATTTTTATGACAAATTGGCAAATTAAATTTATGACAAAATTGGGGTTAATTAAAGTTCTTTATTTTACTTTTTAATCCAATAAAATTAGTGAAGAGAATAAACACTCAAAGTATCTTCAAGTCAAGGATTTAAATAAAATTTAATAGTTTTTGTATAAAGTAAATAATTATAAATTATAAGAAATTCTATTTTTATGTTATAAATAAATATGAAAAAGTCATTCATAGAAAATATATGTATATGATACAATAACAATGATATTTTTTAACACAGTGTGTATGGATATAAAAATTTAATCATTCCTAAAACAACAAAATTTTAATTTTAACTGTATTAAATATCGCTGTAATAAATAATAAAAAAACCTCTTTTAAAATAAAGATTGGTTGCCAGATCCTTTTTTTTTTTAATTTAATGCATGACATCTTATACCGTTAAATATTTGAAAAAAATGGAAATCTGTAATCAAATGAAAAAAAAAAAATGTTTAGTAATGTCCTATAAATAGGAAACCCCATTGAAACATTTTAATTCGTTTCGAAATATCATTTCATTTCTTTTGAGGAACGAAGGTGAAGAAGATCTTAACTTGAATGAGAAGTAAACCTTTCAGGAAAACCCATTGAAGGGTTTTTCTATGTTATTTTTTTTTCCGGGTGAAGTAAGTGTAATGAAATTAATGTTGTTGTTTTGTATTAATCAAAGGGTTGATTAAATGATCAAACTTCATGTGAGTCACATATATCTGAAAATAAAATAAATTCACGTTTACAGGGAAAAAAATTTAGCATAGATTTTTGAAAAATAATGTATTCCAGAATCAGTAAATTCAAAATTATTTTAATAAATTGGAGATTATTTCTTCGTAGTTACTTATTAAATTCCGCTTATAATTTAAACAAAAAACACGTTTGTTTGTTATTTAAAATATACATAAATTTTTGTTATTCACTAAATATAACTGTAACTGAATCCAACATGAAACTCTTTATACCTGATTCTGCAATCGATTCTGAAAAATTTTACACTTTGTACTTGTGAGAAAATTATTTATTTTCAAATTAATTTTTCGTAATTGAGAAATAAATTAGTTGTTCTTAATATTAGTTCGAGTTTAAAAATTTTATGTAAGCAATTACATATAAAATGGTATTAAAACTAATTATCATTATTGAAATTGTAAATCTCAAAAAAAAAAAAAAAATTACCATAACATACAAGAAATTATTTTAATGAAAGTTTTATACTTTCAAGTTAATTCTTCCTAACTGGGTAAAGCATTACTGCTCTCAATGGTTTTACAATTATGTAAAAATATCAGTAAGCACAACCGAACTATATGGAAAATTACAGTGATTATTACTCACACACATAATCTTAAAACTTTATTTTAAAATAAAAACAATGAGGGGTGTTAATACTTTTTGTAAACGTCCTGTCAATTTGAACATCAAACTTTAAGTAGTAGTTACATTTTATATTTATGTCTATTTTTCAAAAATAAGTTAAATGGAAATCATGGAACTTAAATTTTCCCAGAAGATAACTTAGCTCAAAAACCAACGGTCGCATTTAAACTGTATTTTACCTAATATGCACCACTGGTGACAATTCGAACTACACTCAATGGTAACAATATGTTTATGAGTTGAGAGAGATAGAGATAGATATGTAAACTTTTACCACGAAAATATATTTACTCTGTTATGAAATAAAATAGCATATTTCCTTAGAAAGTATTACAAATTCTTATAATTCTTTTACCCATAATTTAACCTTGATTGAAGATTAAAGGACTAGATATGGATTAAAATTATTAATGCGATTATATAAATATGCAGTAAAAAGATATCCAATATTATTTGTTTTGTTTGAAAATGTAAAGCAAAGTGAAATTAGAAAATTTTGCGATTAATTTCTAAATTTAAAAATTCTAATCTGGGCTAAATAACAATTAATCCTGAAACTTTTCTGTTTGAATATGTTTAGCTAAAATTAATTTAAATTAAAATAATGTATATTTAGAATATTTCATATAGTGATTTTTTTTGTAAGTTATATTTTTGTATTGAGTTTATGCAATTAACTAAATTAATAATAAAAAAAAAACTAAAAGAATTAAAATTTTTAATATTTTTGAGATAGCTAAAACTGCTATATCATATAAAAATAAAATAAAGTAATTTATCCTAAAATTTGTTTTTCTTTTAAAAATTTTGATACTGCATGCATCTATTCAACACTATATCCATCAAAGATATTTAAGACTTTAATTACTCTACAATACACTTTAAGGACTGCTTGGTAGCCGTCATATCAATAAGAATATTAAATTTTCTTCTTTTGAAGTGTATTCAAATACTTCTGCTACATTCAAGTTTTAAACTGGCATTTAATATGCTTAGTAGTAATATCTTAATTTTTTGCAGTAACTTTTGGTTATTTGAAACAAAATGCAATGCATAAGCAATGAAAAGCATATTACTGTTAAAACAAGAAGAAATTTCTATGCAATTACTTAGTCAGTAAAGTGTTTCAATATAATCTCCAAACTTTTAAATAGCATTCACAGCAAAACACATACTTATATATATATATATATATATATATATATATATATTTGTTTTGCTATACATTTATCACTACGTCTATTCGATTCCGTATGTTACATTATATACATTTGAGGAGATCAGAGGAATAGTTTCAGCCTTCGTGGCTATAGCGGTAGAAAAGAGGAATGTATTCACAAGATTTCTTCAGATGACGTGGTTGGAGAGACATCTAGGTATTATAGCTGCTGACATAATGTATAGTATATATTTAGTTGTCCGGGCGGATCTTAAAAGCTCGCGATTGCATAAATTAAAAGCTAAATATATATCGTTTTATACTTCATGTTTAATCTTATTCACTAAAATCATCAATCCAAATTCATTCCAATAAGCTTTAGCATACAGCAAACTCTATAACTTTAATTCATAGAAATTCCAGAATATTTTGTAGGACTTCAGAGACGTCTGTATTAAATACTTGCATTTGATTTGCCGCTTCAACTTTTTCTTCCTAAGTTAGCTGGTCAAGTAAGCGCCGCTCCATCCTACTTTCAAGAGTTGCAAGTTCCATAATATTCCTCAATGCATTAGTAAGGTAAATGTAAAAATATAATGATATCTTCCCTAAGATTTCTGACCTAAATTAAGCTTTAATAGATGATGATACAATCAACCAAATGTTATAAGGAATTTGGGAGGACTGCAGACCAAGAAAGTCTAAATCCAATCAAAGTCCCCATGCCTATACCTGTAGAACTTTTTTTTTTTCATTAAAGTTCAAATTTTATATAAAAAATCTTATAATTTTTTTTAAAATAATCAAAAGTAAGAAAACTAACTAAAAGTATTGGTAACATGTCTTGAATTCAGTTTAAAGAATATCTCCATCTTCGAAAAAATAGTTTCTTTTGAAACCGTTTTGCAATCATTTGGATCTGCGATATCTGTTCAATGTAATATTGATATTTGTTTTCACAAAATACAAATGATGTCTAATTACGTCCGCAATCAGAGTTTGTTTTCTAAAACTTTTTCTTAAGGAATCCATTTTGTGCCTATCTACAAAGATCTTTCCTCGCTCTAAGCAATGACAAACGGAAGTCTCTTTAATAATCTAAAAGTGATTTATATTAAAAGAAAAAAAAAATTGTTTTTAAAGAATTTGCTTAAATGAGAAAGCGAAATGGTAGTTTCTGACAAATATAAACAGCAATATTTATCTGTACAGATAAATTCTAAATAAATGACATGGAACTCTACAAGCTATATGAAAGGTCATGAGATTGAAAAAAAAATTTCCACAAAACCATGCATTTCTTATACTTAGATATTATATAATTCTACATAAATAATTAAATAAAATTATGTCATGAAAGTAAATAACAATGTTATGTTGCATATTTGAAAATACTAATTTCACCAAAAGTTCATTAAAGTCTTATAAAATAAAAATGTAATAATTTCTGATGTAAATTCAAAGTAACATATAAGAATTATTTTTATGTGCAAATGGAATACACTCATATATTTTTTTAAAAATTAATTTGTGTAATTTTGTAAAATAGAAAATTAATCTAGTGATTTTAAGAAATTTTAAAAAATGTTTCTTTGTATGCTGTGCATGTTCACACTTTTGAAGCCTGTGTGTTTTAAAAAATATTGTGTGTCGTAAAAACATGAAATAGTAATTATATGAGTACGTTACTCAATATTTAATGAAATATCCTTAAATTGTTTTGTTTTCATAATTAATATGTTAAATTTTCAGAAATACATTACAAATACTGTTATGTTTTCATAATTAATATGTGAAATGTTCAGAAAAACATTATAAATACTATTTTTTTTAAATTTGATTTGCAGTGTTGTAATACTTTAGTCATAATATTTAAAATCTGCTTGATACATTATGCGAGACAATTGAAATCTTAATGTTGTTGTATAAAGTAATTAAAATTAAAATGATAAACGGATGTATTTAATGTTTAAAGTTTTAATTGAAGTTAAATTTTTATTCTTTTATTTTTAAATGAAAACGTAATTTTCATAAAATGTTTCAATTTATATGAAAATTAGTTTGAATAAGTTTTTTTTTATATATATAATAATATATTTTATGAGTGAAATGTCTTTTTATTTTTAAAAGAATATTTTCTACGAATTAACATTAAAACGTGATTCCCTTGCTCATGTTGTTAAGTTTGACGCACAGCAGATGTTCAAAAAGTTTCATTTTCTCCATCTTCATATCCACATTTTTAGATGCTTAGGGAAAATTTGTAAGTGTTGTTTCGGAGACTGTGTGGGTTCTTGTCTTCAATAGTAATTACAGTTCAATATTAAAAAAAATGGACGATTCTCGTGCCATTCTCAATTTAAAGTGGTTTACACAAGACTAATTTTTAATATTTTTATTATTCGTTTACTAATAAAATATAAATAATGAAATGTAGTTTCGTCTACAGTTATTTTATTTAGCATGTTTCAAGCATATTACAACTAAAAATTATGAGAACTGATTCATGTAGTATTACATTTTTGGTATTGTTAATTTATATATGATTCTTGATTCCATTCAAATTTAATTAAAGGGGGAAAGTATTTAAATAAGCATTGAATATTAATAATTTTTATATTTGTTAGTAAAAGGAACATTGATATTGTAATACAATATTATGTGTAAGAAAACACTGCTGAAAATTTACGGTATTTATATTTTTTTATATACGATATTTTTATATTATTATGCATATTTTAAACTTTATGTACAAGCACATGACAAATAGTAATACCTACGTTTTTTTTTACAGTGGAACTGAAGCAACTGTGACCAGTGTTAAATATTAAAGAAAACAACCACACGACAACCAATGATAAAAATATAAAAACAGAACAACAAGACAACAAATGTTAAATATTTAATAACACAATGACACTTCGAGCAAAGTTGATTCTATTAAGTACAAATATAACGGTTATATTTGTAAATTATGCAATCATTTGTAACTTCTTATTCACAAATACTTTTGTAGTTTCGAACCAGTAAATTTTAGCATCAAATATGTAGATTAAATGGCTGTAACAACGGGCCTTCAGGTATTCATCCAAACGAAGAGGCGTGTGTGTGTATACCATTAAACCCAGTTATCATTTAGAATTTGAATTTGCTTCATTATATTTATAAAACCAACTAAAAAATTCATGCCAAGCACATTTCGTGCTTAGAAATCACTTCACAGAATTTAATATGACAACAGAGACTGCTGTGTATAATTTCTAATGTTTGGTTCGCAGTCTCAGCTATTTCTACTTTCGTCAGCTAGCTATCCTTACGTTACTCCATCCTTCTTCATGTTCGAATTTCCATAATAGCCCTCAAAGCAACAAAAAAGCTCAAGTAGGAGCAAAATGATGAGATCAATTCCCTGACTACTTATGACATAAAATTTGCGTTTATGGGAACCTTCATAACCAGATGCTATATATATTTCTAACTATATATATGTGTGTGTGTGTATATATAAATTAGTAGAAACAGCTTCCAATCCTAGGAGCTAAACGGCATTTACCAGGTTAGGCACCATATTAGCTGGAGAGTGCTGGCGGGCCAGTCTCAAAGTAGCCTGTGACCTGATGTTTTTCCTGGGTGACAGATCTGGAGATTATACAAAACAAGTCAACAATAAAATACTCTGTGTATCGAGGAAGGAAAAACACGAGATTCAACATGTAGTCTAGCATTATCTTGTTGGAAGAAAGAGTTTGAAAGGCGTCAAATTTAGGGGGCAACTATTGGACGTATGATGTCAGAAATATACTGATCTGCGTCCAAATCACCATCGATTCAAGTAACAGATGTGCGTAACATGTACCCTATTGCTATCTATGCCATCGCTCAAGTTGTAGGGTCACTTAGTTTATATAAAATATATGAAAACGGTCTCCTCTGAGCCTTCAGATCATCCATTATATACAGATCGTACAGATCTCCAGATCGTGTACGGCCAGGAGAATAATGTCCACAGAACCGGGACTCTCCTAAAAAGATAGTCCTGTATCCAGCTTTGTCGTTCGGCGCACCAATCACGCCATCTCTCTCTATACTGCAATGTCAAGAAAGCCGAAGTAATCGTAGCCGTACGTTATCGCACAGTGCGAATGGATAATTGGTGCCTTGCAAACATGCCCATTTTCTGACTAATAGGCTGTGATGTGGTTGCATGGTTTTGCTGAGCCGACCTCCCAATATTCCCTGTCCACTTGGGCGTTAATTATTGGCGTGGAGATCACGCATGTTGTTCTGCATGACTTTCAGCAACCCGTGGATTCCATATTGACATGACAATGATTGGATTTCATGGAAAGATAATCCATACTCTCGATTGGCAACGATCCTGCCTCTATCGAATTCCGACACTTACTGGTAAGAATTTCTTGTTTTTATTCGAGGCATAACATGATATACTGAGCAGGCTCCGAGCTTACAAAGCGCTTTCTGAATGAGAAACCCACTACACAACTTTTCTTTTATACAGTGCTTCAGAAGTCATTCTTGTACACTGCGTCGTCTAAATGAGCATAAATATTAATCATATGTATATCCTAGCCTCTTCTATCATGTGATTGGGAGGTTTGTCCAATCATTCCTTTATGGTGTTGTAATTTTAATTTCTATTAGTGTTTACATACATACATATAGAAACACACACTCCCACACATCTATCTGTCTGTCTGTCTATAACGTTCTTTTGTACATATATATTATATTATATTATAAATGTATTTTTTAATTATTATGATTAACAAGCTAAACAAGTTTGGTAAGAAATTTCTAATGAAGAACAAGAAACCTTTAATTTAGCAATGAGGTTGCAAAATTTTTCTGTATTCACACAATGCATTTCTCTTCTGATAAAAATTGCCAACCATGTTAAATTATTATATAATAATGGCGCGTAGGAGATTCAAGATATCTTAAATAAATCATTGTGAACATGCATTGGATACAGATGCTTTGACTTTAAGAATGTATCTCCTTATTCATCCCAAATTATCCCACTCCTTTGAACATATCCTTCAGTATTCATTCTCTACAAAGAGTAATAGAAAGTATACAATACATTATCAGACATTCGAATTATATCATGAGGATGTGTACTTAATTCACTTAAATCAAAATCAACCAGTGTCTAAAACTCAGAAAGGAATTATCTGTTTCTAATCAAGAATTTGTTTTTATGTAATTCTAATGCGAACTGAACTGGTAGCTATCAAGTATCTCGGATGTATCGTGAGGCCAAATATCTATTTACGAGAAATTCCTGCCTGACGACAAATGCAAATGAAGCTCAATGCGCACCATATCTTCATTTACATATTTGCCTTTACATCTAGGATAGCATCTATCTGCCGATTAAACATTTAAATTAATAATTCGGGGTGCTTTTCGCGTCTGTGCTTCGTTTATGAAGCCCCAAATGCAGGGTTGAATAGAGGAGAAAGCATAAAGGTCCTGTTTATGCAGATAAATGGAGATGTTTGTGGGCCATGGTTAATACAATGAATGGATAAATTACGTATGGCATGCTGGAGATTCCCAAGCAAACGTAAGAAAATTAATGGAGTGTTAGCAGAAGATACTAAATAAATGTTGATAGGGATTTACAAATAACTCCGAAATAACGGCTCATTCTTTACGTTATGGCACAATAATATTTGTAGAACAATTAATGAGATGAAACTTTGTTTTTAATTTTACTAAGAAATAAGAAATTATGGCAATTGCTTAAGATATTTTTTCCTACTCATTCCCCGATATAACAGTTGGTCATCTAATAGCTTATGAAGCATAAAACATATTTGATTATAAAAATAATAATAACACATATCTTGTTTAAATATTACATGAAATAAAACAGATTCGAGAAACATGCAAAAATTGTATTTAGATATAAACAGCTAACTTATGGAACTTAATTGAAAATATATTAATCCCTTCAATGTAATGGAACGTACCTTCAAAATGACTCATTCGCCACCCAATAGGCTATTCTTTTTGTTGGATAAATTTGGTGTACCAAGTCCCATTTGACTTACCAGATCACTTTTCAATTTTTTTTCTTTGCTTTAATTTTAATTACATTTATCTAAAATATATTCAAGTTGATAAATTATCAGTTGCTTTAATTTTATTTATATGTAGCTGGTATAATATTTAATTTAATAGTTTATCGTTTGTTTTAATTTTAATTACATTTAGCTCAAATATATTCTATTTAATAATTTATCGTTTGCTTTAATTTTTATTTCATGTAGCTACTATTATATTCAATTTAATAATTTATTGTCTCCTTTAATTTTAATATCGGAAAGGTTTACTAGAATCCGTTTCTAAATATTTCGTAGTTTACTTTAATTATAAAATATAATAATTATAAAAAAGCGCACCTTAGGTGGCTAAATTTGCTCTTTGGAAACCTTTGCATAGAACATTATTTGAATACTTTACTTCATCAAAAACTGGATAGGTTGTTGATGAATCAAATTCAATAACTTACATTTGCTGGTTTCAAATAAACCTCCAATGCGTTTTTAATTATCTAAATATTAAAATTAATAAAAAAGGAAAAAGGATTTATATATTAAAAATATATAATAAAAAATATATAAAAATATATAATTCAGTCTCTGAAAATCATAAAAAAATAATCATTGTATATATTATATATGCTTTACCTTTAGTATTGGTTATCTAACTAAAAGTAATCAACTAATTAAATTAAGCATGCTGAACTCATACATTTCGTGCTGTAGTTTCTGCACAGATTGAGTGCATTCAAATGTTTTCCAGCAAGTACGAATGAACTGTAAGGCAAATAGTATAAGTTTCATTTATATATGTAGAGAGTATCAAAAACTGAATAGAAAGCAGCATGATATATACGTAAGTATCTAATTCACAAGCATTTAAATGTTAACTAAATTCGTCCTAATATCATACTACTGCTTCTAATAACATATATTTTATAAGATATAATTAATGATTCAGAACTACCAATGTCTTTTTATTTCATGAATTTTACAAAGATTTTTTTTCATATATCCTCGTGTTTAATTAATAATCCATCATTGAAATATTTATTTTCTTTCCGCTATAATCGTTTTCAAATATTTAAATTAAAAGATATAATTACTAATTTTAAATTTTAAGTAAAAAGAATTAAGGGTTTAAATACTCTGTAAATATGTTTTTTTTTAAAAGAATACATATTTATGAAAAAGAAGTCTCCAGCATATTTAAACACGCGTATGACATATAAATTATTTTTTAAAAAAAAACTTGTATATCCAAATTAAATATATTTTATGTAAAACAATCAGAAAAAGTTTCAAAAATTAAATTTATTATAAGTAACGCATCAGTGTTTTAAACATAGGATTATCATATAAAATAAATATGTATAAACATCTTAAAATGTTAATAGTCTATACAATGATAAGCACATTGTTAAACACAACTTTTATATCAGTTAAATATTGAAATAATTAAACAAGTAGAACAAGGCCTTAAAATTATTTTCAATATTTTTATCTTTTTAATGTATTATGTTCATTAATTCCTTTGGAGTCCCCAAATATGTTTCATGTTTTATATGCATATATTTGGCATTAAAATATAGAAATGTATTATTAAATAAATTTCTAAATGTTTGTAAAATTAATTCCAGTTCACTTAGATTTATTTAATTTTTCCGTGATTTTACAGTCACTTCGATGTATGTTTCAGAGGGTATTAAACACTTTAACCTAGAATATTTTGATTGTGTATGAAAGGTACAAGTAGATTTTTGATTTTGAGGTTTGGAATCGCTTAAGCTCTTAATGCTTTACAGTGTGCACAAAGTGTTTTTTTTAATTGCAATTGATAATAATATTCTATGATATTAACATTTGGAGAAATGTGAATTGACAAGAGGCTTCATTCTTTTGAACTACTTGTATCGAAAGAGAAATAAACTGGAGTTCTAGACGCTACTACAGAGAAGATTAATGACAAACATTTATAATTTTCATGGCATCGAACTGAAGAAATATATTGTTGACTTATAAAAACTGTTTCGATTACACCAATTCTTTAATTATATTTAATTGAAAAGTAACTATATTTCTTGTATTAATGCTTGTGATAATACAATTTATCAAGCTGGAATTAGCATTTACTTAAGAGAAACATTATAATTTTTTTTAATGATGAAGTTTGCTTAAATTCATGTGAAAAGAAGCCTTTACAGTAGAAATAAAATATTTATGGCGTATCTCTATTACTTGATTCGTCTGTCATAAAAAAATCAGTCTGATCACAATTATAAAGTTCAACTTAATTCCAAGCAGAGATGAAGAAATTAACATAGGCTCACAAAAACAATTCAGTCATGTAATCAATCACTTTTAAAAGTTGTACTTATTGTTCCTTCTAAAATAGAGCATACTTTCTACTTGTTCAATGTTCTTTCTTGTATGTACTGAGAGTTTCTATAAATTAGTAAAGTTAACACTTAGGAGGACACGATGTGAATAAACCAACAATTGAGAAACTTTGATCAGATAGCGTCCAGCCCTTGTCCTTGTAGAGCAGAAATGCAAGAAACTCTCTTGCACTATTCAAAGCCATCTCACTTTTGCTATGTTTCAAACAATACAACATTTATGTTACCGCAACTATTACATCTTCATATTCAATTATCTGCCTCTTTTGAACAATTTAATGATATTTGTTCATTACAATTCTAAAATTTACCTAATTTCTGTAAAACATCTGTAATTTCTGTAATCTGTCACTTGATTGGGAAGGAACGGGGGAGACTTTAATACAAAGCCAAAAAGAAACTAGGTCTTAGTAAAGGGAGGGCTCACCAATAGCCTGTGTTACACATTGATAAAGCTATTTTTCGAAGACTGGTCGGTAACAGAAAGAACATTTACCAGAGGGTAATATTTTTTAGGATATCAATATTTTTCTGATGAGTCTCATTTTTTTTATTAATTTTTTCAAGCTGAACCTTTCATTTATTTGTTTAATCCATTTTTGAGCTAATATTGACTTCTATTTATTAGCTACTAATTTTTTTATGTATTTACTGCAACATAGAAAACATCTGAGGATAATCTTTGTTAATGACCCTCAATTAATATAATAACGGACCGCAATTAAAGTAAATTTTAATTATTAAGGCATGTTCAATTGTATATCTTGACAAAAAAACGAAGTGAAAAATATGGTCCATTTTGAATAAAATCATTTCCAATCAAGAAAAAGAAATCACTATTAGTAAAAAAAAAAGTAATAGTGCTATTACTTTCAAAGTTTTAAAATATATTTAAAAATTTGAAATGTTTCAAAATAGTATTAACCAGGAAATAAAATTATGCTAATCATTATAAGACATTTTGAGTAATTTGCAAAACAATAAAACAAATTTCCTTTCAATAAGATCACAAGTTATTTTAACTCTAATTCAAAACTATCGTTTATTTATTTCGACCATAAAATTTAATATGATTAACATGTACTCTTTTGCATACATTTTAATGGGTTCTCACGCATATTTCGAAATAACTAAACTTTGAATTGTCTTTACTTCTTTACTTGAAATAAGAACCTTACCTTATGAAAGAACTATGATTAATGTAATTTAGCGTTACTATATAGGATGTGTAGTGAATATGAAATAATCATATACTAGTTAGAAGGATTAGAAGTAGCAGACATGGATATTGAATGTATTGTATTCTATTGAGATACTATGGATAAGATGAATTATATAGAATAATTAGCATACTATTAAGGTACTAGCGTGTTTTAGGTGCTATTCTAAGAGTTTATGTCTGTATGTTAGTAGAAACTACTGAACTAGAATGAAGATACGTCAAGCATATAATAGATATTTCAATTAATTCTTGGTAAATGACAGGATTAAGCAAACACTCCATATTAGTAAATTATTTCGATTTTGCTTATTCGAAAAGTGAATAAATCTATTAAACATTTTGAAACTAATCTATTTTAAATGATTATGTCATTTAATAGTAATAACGACAACAGCTTGCTATAAGATAAGGAAATAAAAGATAAACATACGAAAGATACATAATATTTATTGATAGCGTATCTTTTTGGAAAAAAAAAACATTTTTAACGAGTTATTCCTTACATTTTTTTCATGCTCGTAAATAATAACGTTAATTCAAAACAAACATCAAACGAACATTATAACATTGATACCAAAAGAGAAATAATATTTTTTTTATTTTTATAAGCCTTTAGTATTTTCTGTCTTCAATATATTTGCTTGTACTGCCATCTACTGATAAAATGACAAAAATTCCCAAACGTATGTAGGAATTCAATCGCTTCTATTTTTACTATGTGTGATGATAAAGACACGCAATCTGTTTTTTACGAGCTAAAATACATCAACGGATGAAACTCTTAACAAAGAGCACATTGTCCTTTGAGAATAGTCTGAAAAAAGAATGGAAAGAAATAAGATTGAATGAAGATATCACCTATTTAATGACTTTCTTTCTCAAAGATTTTCTGATTTTTTTGTGCGATTTTTTTGCTACTGTTGTTATCACGGTATCATTAACACCACCCTTGAGGTTCGTTTCTTACAATGGATTGCAGTGTAATTCACATGAATGTATTCGATAATAATACTAGTGTAATCGTTGGTATGTTTTCTAATATGGTTCTTGCTATTGAGTATGGCTTTGCCACACTGGAAAAGACCACAATAAAATTTTGTGTTTTGTGCAGCATTTGATTTCCATTTAATAATTTTTAATTTAATTTACTTTAAAACGTAAAAGAGTATCCATAGTGAAAACCTGAAGCTTTTTTGTTTGCAATTATGTAATACTGGTATAGACAGGAAAACTTTGTCTAGAATTTAAATTTTTTCTGCAAGTTCATTAGAGCACCCCTTATTCCGATCTCACATGGACCGACGCAACTTTTAGTTTTACTTTATTCTGATCATGGTGATTGCTTAGGTATCTAGAATCTGGTCTTTTCTCCACTCGTGTAGATTGTTGTAGATGAATCGTTGCAATATGATTCAATTAGCTGTTAAGAATTTACACGTGCATTTGTGCGTTATGTTTAAGTACTATACTGTTCAAATAATTTGTATAGCACTCAATTTCCCTATTTTATTGTGTAATTATTGTTTTTCTATGTTAAGGGTAACCAATCACATTATTGCTAAAAAAAACCATAAAGTAAACATATTAATGTCCCTTTAAAGAAAAATTTTCAAGAGCTTGGAAGATTACATGCAGACGAATATAAGATACTTCTTCTGTCTTGACGAAACAAAATCTGAGAATTAAATTCTCCCATTATCTTCCTTATAGGAAATTTTTGGATTCCAAAAAAACAGTTAATCCGCTTTTGATGAGATATGAAAAATAACCTTAAGAACAACATTTGAAAGCGGAAAAAAGCTTATAAATTACTATCCTGGAAAATAATGAATAAGAAAATGTATGTTATTTTTCCCATCAAAACAAATTTAATAAAGATAACTAATTCTTATTTGTCATAAGCAAAGGAAAACTCTATGAAAATTTAAAATAGCACAACAATACAGAATTTGAGAAATCATCAAACATCTACGCTTTATATATTACTAAGAACTATACTTTTTTTCTAGTATTTTTCTTGAATTTTTATTTGTCGTGGATCACGTAAACAAAAAGTAAAAGTCAACTAAAACAACACAAACTTATACTCTAAAATTTTTAATAAATATTATTTTCTCATTTATTGCAGAAATTAGAAAACAGCTTAAAACATGTAATATAATATAATATATATATATATATATATATATATATATATATATATATATATATATATATGATGTGTGTGTTTGTGTTTCCCTTTTACGATTGAATGGATGGATTTATTTCTTTCAGTTAACCATGAAAAGAATTAACACTTGCAAACACAATGGAATACTCTGTGCTTAAACAAGCATGTATGGTGTGTGTAATATAAAATATGTAGTAGTTTTAGTAAATGTACTTTTTAAGAATTTTCTATTAATTTTTTGAATTATTTCCAGAGGTAATAAAATTGTTTTATAAATAGCGCGCTGTATGTTGCGTTAAACAAAGTTACATATACTTCTATTTGAAAAATACTAAGAGAAAATATAATTCAGTTTCATTTTTTTTCAGGGGAAAGCATAAAACGAATAAAAATTTAACATTCTGGCTGCATTAGATTGATGTTTCGTAGAAGTAATTATAGTTTAATAATCTTTTTTTATGTCTTAGTTTTATCAAAAGAATTATTTTTTTAAATAATTTTTAGGAATCATTTTTAGCAATTACCGTAGTAGGCTGGTGATCATGGTCGAGAGCAAGTGGGCGACATTGTTTCATCAAGTCGTGGTGTTAAGTCCTTATTCCATTAAAATGCCGCAGCTCAGCGGAGAGGGTGAACTTTACACATGGGGGTGGTCCAAGTATTGCTAATGATGTGGTTTGGAAAATTGGAGAGTCAGATGTCATCCTCGACACTTGACCACTGTTCACAATTATGGGGCCCATCACAAATAACCATTTATCTTTTAAAACAAATTTGGCTTTGGAGGCCTAGTGGAAATTTGGTTGAGGTTTGAAGTCCTCCCTTAAGTATGGTACGGAAATTTGGTGAGGGACATGGTGACTCAGGTATTGTTCTCGTCTATTCACCAAGGATTAAAGTTATGAGATCGGTTGCCAATAGCCTTCATGTTTCTTCTCAGTGAGGCATTAACAAACAAACCCAATCATAATAACTTTTAAGTGGGACGTTAATAAAAAACATCAGTAACCTATTAGCAACTGATTTCTTAAAATGTATTTTATTCTGTATTTATTATCATGCAATATAAAATTAGTTTATAATTGAATAAAATTGTAACATTATAAACATTAAACACTCTCATCACAAATTATTTCCAAAAATACATTAGGGTATTTTATAACGCTTTTAAATTAGCCAATCTATTTATTTCGCTCGTGGTTTACTATTAATAATTTACATTTTAAGAAACCATCATCATACACATATTGAAAATCTATAGATATTGAAAATTCCCTGAATGTATTAAAACCAATGCATTTTTACTTGGTATTTACCTTTTGTTTTCTTCATCTTTAATATACACACATACAATATATATATATATATATATATATGCGTGTGTGTGTGTGACGTTGGATTATACACTGTTTTTTCTTCACTAATCTTGGAAACTTTTTGTAAATTGAATTGCTGAAAAATACAACCAAATAAAACACGATTAGGCAAATTAGATGTTAAGAAGTGTAATGAAATGAATAAAAGTCGTGGAAAAAGGATAGATGATAACGGGAAACAAATGAATGTTTGTAAATGAATGTTATAATTGTTCATTAATAGTTAGAATTGGTAGAAGGGACTCCTATTTAGTGTAATTTCAATATGTCTTATTTGATACGAGTGTTTAAATTCTAAGCCAGGATTCTAACAAGTGAAGAGAAATTCAAGAAGTAATGACCTTATATATTCTTAGGGGAAAGAATTAATAATAAATGTTGTTCTTTTTATGACCTATTTTCCATTGTAATTGTAATCTTTTCGATAAGTATATTGAGCTTCAATATATATATATATAGATTTAAATAATGAATGGAGGGGATACTACATAGTTAATAAATAAACTTTTGATTAAAATCTTTTCTATACTTTTTTTTGGATCAAGGTTTTATCTGTTCGAAGCGAAAGAGGTTTGAAACTTTAAGTAATATGCGCAAATCTCATTTTTCATTTTATTAAATTTTCTTTACTTTTTATATTTTTATTAAAAATGAGAACATGGTCTTAGCATTCAGCGGTGTAATAACGGAGTAATCACTCCTCAATTTTCATTGAAGAAGTTCACGCTTTGAAATTCAGTTTAGAATAAACACATTAAGCTTTTAGATGCTTCAGATGTAGTAGTAAGCTTGGAAAGCAAATTTTAATAAAATTAAAAACACTTGAGTTTGTAATAACATCAGCTGGTTGTATATTAATGGTTATTGCTATTTTTTTACTGACTCAGTGACTGCTTTATTAAAGATATTACACCTTATACTTAAATTCAGGAAGCAAAAGCCACTGTTACACAAACTGGTTCAGCTATTTTCAAAATTCTATATTTTTTAATAATTAAACGACACAGAATGATAAATAATACTTGAATGCAAAGGCAAAATAAGGAATTTGTTTTACAAGTGATTGGTATAACTTTCTTTAGTTACACGAATAATGTTGATTCGAAATGTAAATTTCTTTCAGGGGCATTTTAGTGTGGCAGTAATAACTGATTGTACAGCAGTTAATGTCCCTTGTTTTTTACATACATTTGTAGTTAATGGTAGCACATATACTTTATCTTTCAAAAGCTTCAAAGAAAGATATCACATAGTGTATATTAAGTGACTTAGGCGACCAACTGTGAAACATCAATTCATAAGGTAGCTCAATGTAATCGTAACTAAAACAGCTTTCGTGAAATAGAGTAACAAATAACGAACGACGACCAACTATTTTTGACTGTATAAAAGTTCCATAGTTTTCTTTTGTTTTCATGTATTATTTATCATTCCGTGTCGATTATCTCTAAAAACATTGATTTTTGAAGGAAACAGTTTGAATTTGAGCTTTTTATGGATCATTTTGAATTTGAAATTTTGATGAATCATTTTGGGTAACTCTGTACAACATTTTGCATGAAGGGAAAGTGTTTCTTTTTAAGATTTAAGATATGTGCTTAAATGTCATAGGTTACATACCGGAATTATATGAGCTATTTTTTCTTTCTGGTGATAGTAAAAAAAACGTTAAAAACATGAAATCATTTCATTAATTGAATAAAAGTAATACTAACAATTTTGAAAAACATTCAAAAAAACGCGTGAAAGATCGAAATTCATTCCTTAAAAGTATACAACTCTATAATCGGAGACACAAGATAACATAAAGACAATGTCAGTTTTATCTTAAGAAATCAGTGAGGAATGCGTGAGTTGTAGTAAATAGTAAAAACAATGAATTATGAATTACATAATTAACTAAAAAAAATAAGAGAAGCAATTATTTTTACTAAACCTATATTGAAGCGCTTATTAAATGGTGCAATCAATGGATGCAAAAAGTAAAAATAGAAATATCATAGCATTTTATGTATTCTACAATATATTAATAATTGATCAAGTTATTAATAAAATACATAAAGAGGAAAACGTGGCACACAGCTTAGTGAAATATCAATATATAATACAACACTACTGATTTTCAATAAAAATGCATATGTACTCATATGATAGATTGGTAACTTTACAGACACAAAATGCGGATATTAAATGAAAAAGGTATTCAAAAGAATATGATAATAATCTTTATATACTTTAAGCACAGAAATTAAACAGAATATTTTGTACAAATAAACACAATATACAGCACTGAGAAGCTCATATTGTAATAAAACAAAAACATGATGGACAGAACAATCCGTTTTAATTGTCTTTCGGTTCAAATTTTCTTATTTATTATGTTCTAGATGGTACTGCGATAAACATGACCGAGAAAAGTCATAATTTATAATAAAATTTACCCTCAAAAATTATAACGATTCTATAATAAAGTTTTTACATAATAATAATCAAAGCACATTTTTTATGCAATGAAATATATAGATCAATAATCGAATAAAGTACAGTAAGCTATGGATTTTTTTTTGTTTATAACTGATGCCTCAATGATTAAAACTTTGTTCTTTTGCAATTTACCTAATTCTTGTTCCAACTGTTCAATTTTCACAATTCTATAAAGCTACATATTCCTCTATGTAATACGTTATTCACCTTTTGGTATTATTTCTAACACTTTTCCTCTACTTGGGCTACTGCATGATATGTTAATGAAAACCTTTGAAGAAAAATTATGGTTGTTGTCGATACTGTACTTTAATGACACCTTCCAACTCGTTTTCAGAATGAAAGTGAGGCTCCTTAAAAAAGATTTACGATCTTTATGCACGGGAAGAGATGAAGTTTTAAGGTGAAATGTCGAGGTCAATGATGCATATCTGCTTCAGTCCTATCGCCACATATTTCGCCATCTTCTGTTCTCAGCACATCAGCGATAACTGCGAATCAAGAAAAAAAATACATAACGAATAAAATTCATTAATCTTTCAGGTACAACAAGAACTTTGAAATTTGAGAGGCGAATAAAAACACAATAAACTTGATCGCACTGCTTTTCTGTCAAATATATTACTAATTTAGAATAACTCGGTCATATAAGTGTAACTGGCGTCTAAAGAGTTTCGGTTTCGTGATTCTAAAGGTCAATAAACATATGTTATATCTCCCGAAAAGGGATGTATAAGCCTCACTTTGATAAGGTGCACGTGTACGGAATGAGGGTTCATTTATCTGGTGTTGACCCCGTCAAGTGACCGAAGTTTTATTTAATGACGCGGAAGTGCTAAGTCTAATGAGCCGTTGAGGCGGGCAGAGATAAGTATTGGACAACATTCAACAAAAACAGTGAAACATGAAACTGCAGATTATTCTTTTATTTGGTTAAGAAAATGATTTAGGTGGTTGATATGAGTACATGAAAGATTCGTATTATTATTTTGTTTGAATGCAAGAATTTATTATCAATATTTGTGAAGGAATATAGGCAATAAATAAAAAAAAATAGAATAATTATTTCAAAATGATAATTAAATGTTTCTGATGTAATTTTGGGAAAGTTTGATATTACTTACTTTATTACTTAAAATTATCTTTTTATACCGTATGTATAAAAAGATAATTTTTGAAGCTTATTCTAAGCTAAAATATTGGATCGGCTTACTCATGGATCCTGTATATCGCAAAAAATCACTGGTATTTTTTGTTAACTCTGTGCAAGCAATAATTTACCCAATAGAGCACTTCTTACGTCTTTAGCTCATATATCTTTAATTTAAGAAAGAAAAAAGAGAAAAGAATGAAATGTATCTTGAAAAGGATTGTCTCTCCCTTTTTGTGAAAATGAGTTTATTTAATTTAAAAAAAAAATATGTTGCTTATTTATTCAGTCGTTTCAACAACGGAAAATCTGTTGTTGACGAATTTTGAACCTGGTAAACGAAAAATTATGTTAGAAATAATAATAGATTACATTAGGCATCACGCACAAAAAATAATATTGTTAGTGGAAAAAATTTAATATTCTAAATTACGCTTTAGGCATATTAAATACAACATTTGTCAGACTACAGATGTCTACAACATAGTAACTGAATGGTTACAATATTCTTGTTTCATATTGGTTTACCACAGTTATGTCTTCTTCTTGGCAATATTTTCGAACGTTACATGATTTTTTGTTAATTTCTTCTTTTAAGTGGGATTTAAATTCTGGACAAATTTCTAAAAAATCCCGCTCTCTCGGCTTATAGAATGATAGGATTATATTAGAAAACATACTGTAATTACACAGCAAAATATTTGTCAACGTATAGTGATGACAGCCCGAGTGAATGTTAAAATATGAAACATACATTATGCATTCACAGACATTTAAATGATCCACACCCACTGTTATATTCCATCCTTTGTACTGTAGAACTGCCTACTTTCTTGCACGATTAAAGCATTTTAATTAAACATGGAACATATCGACATCGGATGAGAATTGCTAATTCAGTCACATTTCCCTTCAAAACGATCCTTCAGATAATAGCTATCAGCAACCATCGATTCGAATGGCCGAGGAAAGGGTACTTGAAAGAGAATCGCTCCATGACACAATTACGTTGTCCCCTTAATGACTCCTTAAACAATCCGGAACTGATGAATTGATAAGTGTAATTCTAAATTTCACTATTGGGCTTAATTGAGGAAATTGCTGAGATTTCGATCTCTTTATTTGGGAATCTATCTTACATTTTAGACGAAGAATGGATTGCAACCCCATTGTGTAAACAGACGTTTTCATATGACGGAAGTTCAATTGGAATTGTTGAGATGAAACATTACAATTTGGGTCCCAATAAACTTCAATCAGTATATGTGGAATTGAAAATTTTATTCTTTGACATCATAAGAACGAATTTGTTTTGTAAAAACATGTATATTATACGAATGTCGATTATGTATTAAAATATATATTTTAAAATAATAAGAATTTACTAATTATTCTTGAAAATTATGTTTTCATGTAGAAAACCATCCCGAATTTCATAATTAATGTAAAATGATGACTAATCTGGATAATGTACTTCATCTTATTTGCCTGACAATTGAAGTACGATCATACAGGTAGTATAGAAGAATGACAAATGTTATTTTGGTAGTTCTTTCATTGGCAATGTGAGAAAACACTATAATCAATCACACCCTTTATGGGCTGTCTGTTTATTCGTGACTTAAACTTTCATTTCATACAAGTTAGGTTAGAATTTCAAACACAGTGTAATACACCTCGAAAAAACGTTGTAATTTCCATCTTTGACTAAAAGGCTGATTTTACTTAAAAGCTCAGTGTTATAGTTGTATAAATAAATACATTTAGTTTTAAAGAAGTATGTAAAATGTATAAGTAAATATATTTAGTTTTAAAGAAGTATGTAAAATGTATAAGTAAATACATTTAGTTTGAAAGAAGTAAATTTCCATATCAATAAAAAATACTATCTACTTTTAATACACTTTTATAGATAGTATTTTATATTCAAATACAATAATAATTTCATTAATATTATTTAATATAAAATATAGGGAAACTTATATAAAATGCAATCTCAAGGCTCTTCTTTTAAAATTTCAAACAGTTTGAATCGAAGGTATATAATTTCTATAAGTTGAGGAATTTCCCCGGCTTCAACTCTTCTTACTCTCATAATATATGTTTTTTTTTAAAGAAATAAAACTATTGAGTTGATATTTTATCCTTATATATCTATTGTTGAATATTTATGCTTTAACAGTTATATTTTACACGTGAGATTGAAAGCTCATCCTAAATATTATAAGGTAGAAGCACATTGAAATAAATATGGAGTGCTGCACAAAATATAAAGATAATGCACGACTTAAAATTGTAATTAAACGAAAGACATATCACGACACCATCGAGAATATTTGGAATCGGACTGTAATTATAACTATTTTAACTTCCCCTTCTCAAAATTCCATAATTTTACTCTTAGATCAATCCTTTTGTTTCCTTAAAGTTAGTTATTAAGATTTTCTTTTGACAAGTGTTAGTTAGATCATGTAAATAAAGCTTCATCATTATCATTATAACCAATTCATTTTAATCATATTAATTGGGGGGGGGGAAATAACTTTCTAATAATATTTAAAAATATTTTAAACAAGGTTTGACTTGCACTTAGATGCGTTATAAATTCCTCAAGTATCTCTTACTTTAAGTCGTACGTAAAATAAATAAAAATTGAGTGTGTGAGTGATGGTGGACTTCAAAGGCTCAAAAGAAGAATGTAACTATGTCCAACATGTTTAAAAAATGGAAAAAGAGATAAAAGTTGGACCAAATAAAAATGATAATAATACAAAAAGATTGCTAAAATATCCTAAAGGCGTGTCACTAATGTTCACCAAAGACAACGAACCCAATATATATATATATATATATATATATATATATATATATATATATATATATATATATTTCATGAAGTTGCAAAGAACTACAGAGTTATTATAAGCAATCATATTTATTACTATAACATAGTAACAACACAGACCTGAGAATTTCGCCTCATCTGTTGGGACTCCTTTATACACACAGAGAATATTCGTGAAACAACCAATTTTAACAATAAAAAAGATCCAGAATTATCCAGATGTTAGACAAGCAATAAATAATATTTGAATTTAAAAACCCAATCTTTGGATAAAAACACTTTGGCGGGGATTAGATCCCCGCACAGATGGAGCTGTATTCCAAAGTTCTGTCAACTCAGCCATGGATGTCATTAGCTTTCTTGCTTTGTTTGGCGTTATGAAAAAAAAAAACAAAGTCTCCCAGTTGACTTCCACTAAATTATGACTTGAATAATTCCTTTATATTCAACTTAAAAATTAATTATAAAACAAACTTAACTTTACTTTCAAATTTAAGTAGTTAGTATTGCTTTTTAAAACATTACTTGAAATATTTCGCATGACTTTAAATTACATTTCTGTAATATTTTGTTTCCTTATCGTAATTAAAAATATAATTCACAGTGTGCAAAATTTTTTTATTAAATATCTTTTATTAAAGATAGAAATAAAGATCTTTTAAAATTAATTTAAAAGATCTTTTTTTTTTACTTAATAATAATGAAGAATAAACTTACGAACAATTTTGCAATGCTTTTAATAGCTTGTTTACTTTTTACGAAGTTTAAAGATTCATTTAATTTGTAAGACATTATTAGAAACTAGTATTCTATTAATTTTTTTTTGATGACACTGATAATTTTGTTTTGAAATTTACAATTATTGATATGAAAAAAAATATATATTACACATATTAAATTATCTCATTGAATATAGTTTAAATATATATTGTTTTGAAATTCTGAAGCATTTGTTTCATACATATAATTATTTTAATGCAACTTATGGTCGAATTACTAATATCTGTGCTTCATGCTTATGACCAACATATTTTTATCATTCTTCTACTACATATACATTCAATAATTATAGCTTTCTTCATGCTTATAAAAATATATCAACATTTCTCAGAGAAAAATAATTTTAAGAAATTTATTGAAAAATTAAGTTACTTAAGTTATTAATAATTTAACATTCAAAAATTATTGATTTACTTATTTTAAAACATTCTTCTCCAATATATCTCATTAATTCTAAAGGATTATAAGTATATGCAAACATTTTGGATTAGTATGTACTCAAAATGAAAACATTAAGATAGCTGACGAAAAAATATTGCAATTTAAAAATCTAAATCTACTTAATAGCATTGAATCCTATGAATATGTGTGTTGCACTTTTTTTTTTTTTGTTATTTTTTTAAAACAACTACGTGATTGTATTTCCTTTTTTTGGATTGATATGACTCTAGGAGCGAATAAATTGTGAAAATGTTGCACACTTGGTATTTATACAATGACCATTTTTCTGAATTTTTCTACTTAATTTAAAACTGGAGAAATTTCCAAAAGAAAAATTTTCTAGAGTTTAAGAAGTTAGCTTAATTAAACACATGTGAAAATGTAAGAATACATCAATTTTAGTATTAAAAAATGCTCATGAAAATACATCTCTACTATTAGTTGATAAGAAAAAATGATTTTTTTAAATTCTTGAGCAAAATTTGTGCCCTAATTTAATTACAATTCTGTGTAAATCAATTTAAATATACTTATCATCTTCATTCGATTTTATTTGATTATATACATTTATATATCAGCATGTGTTCAAAACTTTTTGTTGTATTGATATCTGTACATATTATTTGGGATTTTTAAAAATAAGTAGAATATTTCAAGTTAATTAGCAAGTCAAAAAGCTGCGAATTTAAGAAAAAATATAAAATTTTTAGAATCTGAACTATTGTACATGTCTTAGTAAAGAGGTTCAAATAATATTAAAGTTCAGTTGATTTTGGTAAAATTCACATGTTTCAGATCAAATAAATTTATTATTTTTTAAAGATTTAGAGTACATTTTTTTATTAATTACCATACAGAAAATATTGAAAATAAATTTAATTACAAATATTTGAATTGTAATGATAGAATGAATCTAATGGGTCAAGCTTTGTAGGAGTGTTTGGTTTAATTAACGGCTTTTTTAGAATAAATTCAACTAAGTGAACAAAATGAAGTATTATCTCTTATAATGATTACTATATTGCTGGCTATCCAAACTACAATACCAAGAAGGCCATGATATAATAAAGTCAGTCTTATAAGAGAATTAGCACATAGAGGAAACTGTTGAAATAATTGAAATTCTAGCCTACTGTGATGTAAGGAAGACGGTGAACCAAGTACATATTGTTAGCATGCTAGACAATAATATTCGCTATAACCTTAGATGTTTTGTTTGAGTACGGTTGCCCATATTTCCTCTAAACATTGCCAGAGTTGACCTAGTTTTGAAGGGAATAATATATGCCAGACTATTCGTTCCTCAGGGGATGGTATAACCAGATGTGGGCGACAGATGACAGATCAAGGGATCTGGAAGGCCAAGAAAGCAATGTAGTCTGGTGACCAATGAAGTGTTGACTGTCTGCTACATGTGCTATTGAAATATGATCGGATACAAACTATGAAGATGAAGGGAATGTAACAGGTTTCAAAACGTCAGATGTAGAGCGTGTCCTGTTTATTGTATCGGTAATGTGTGCTAGGGATTGCTAGAATGAAATCCATTACCTCCTGTAATAAAAACAACATTGTACCATTAAGGAGAGAGAGAGGTTCCCCATGTCCGCCTTCAATGCGCTACTACTGACACAAACATCTATGACATTAAAACAAAAGTAATCTCAAAATTGAACATAATAGTTTCATTCCACTTTGCTAAAATCGATATTGAATAGAACTTCTGAAAACTCATTTTTGTGCCACATATTTTCTCTCTTATTATATGGCTCTTAATGTGGCACAATATTCCGTCATTTACTTGTGCACTATAAGCCTGTACCTCGTGTAATGTTGAGATGAAACGGGTGGCATCGATGCTGTCAGCCAGTTGCTTTCACTCTTATTCACCAATTACAGATTCGCACCACTGTTTTTGAGTTATTTCCAATTCCTCGGAATGATAATCTGCATTATTTATAGGCATCAACGTTTCTTCAGTCTGATTCAGAAATGTGCCGAAATTTTTCTTCGTTGTGTATTAAATCTAATCACACAAGATTCCTGCACGAAAAATATTTACAGTACTTCCAAACTGCATTTTTTCCTTTCCGTATATAATACTTGTTGGAGTGAATATATATAATACATACACTCATATGCTTTCCGCATATAATAACATACACCCATGAAGTGTGTCTGCACTGAAATGCTAATCATTTGCATATCGCATCACGGTATATTCAAGGTGAAAATCTTTAGCAGTTGGGATCTTTCATCCCTCGTGTTGCATTTTGGGTAAATAGCAATTTATTAAATCAAGGACATGAATTAGCTTCTGTACACAAACTTCTCTAGAAAGTCTCATGATCATACCATCTTTGCGATGTAATGCATTTTCTAGAATTTATTTTAATAACACTTTTCAAATATTCCTTATATTCCACCTAATTAATTTGGTTTTTATTATTTTCATTTTTTTTTTTTTTTTGTTATTTTCTTTGACAAAATTCTCCATTAAAAAAAGTTCGTTGGACAAATCAGTTGTATTTTATATAATTTTATTGAAGATATTAGACTGTAATTTTACACTTAAAACTGCTAGTTCTAGTACTTTTAATGGATTTGTTTTTCTTCTAGAATTTTATGATACTTACACGTTTTAAAAGAGAATTGAATTATGAATGTAATTAACTTTTCTAAAATATTTATTACAACTACTTATGCCTGATATACCGTGTGTTATTCTAATAATTTAATGAGTAAGTATTAAATAATTTTAATAATTTAATGCTTAACGTATATTATCACAGGATCATTGTTTAGTATTTAATAGGTATGCAAGCATTTTTAAATAGAATTTATAAATCCCACTCACGTAGAATAAGCTTTATTTAATTGGTTCTACAATTTTTGAATTGCCAAGGCATGCATTTAGACTAAACGGTGTTTGAATAACGATGCATTAATCTTGTACAAGTATATCATTTTTCACGGTTTAGCTTCATAAAATAGTGTTTTCAGAATTTGCTTGATTTATTCATGGAGACATGTGGTTCGGGCGTTCATTGATTAAATCGCAACACGTTTTATCATGAGAAAATTTTCAAATTTTAACTCAGGTAATAAATTTAAAAGTTATCCTAAGCACTTTCCAGCGACTAACAATGAATAATTGATTGGTCTGTTTTGTTCATAAACCTTATCGGTGAAACGTAAATAATACGTGAAATTTCTAAAGAGTTTCGAATGAACCACACACAAAGTGAAATTGTGTGCTGCAATTAATAAGATATAAGTTTTCCGGTATTGATTTCATAACTTAGTGAAGATATAAAGAACATGCCATGTGCATTTTAATTTCAGAAACTTCAAAATATTTACTTTCCTTGATTTTTTTTATTTCTTAGATATAAATACTATATCTTTAGGAAACTTAGAGTTTTTAACTGTTAAATTCAATTTAATTTGATGGAGTATAAAATACAGTTTCAACCACCTTTCTCATTCTCTCATAGTCATTATTTTCTTCACTTGGTTATTTTGAGGTATCTTAATAATAATTCAATATGATAAAGAGAGTCACTTTTAATAAAATAAACTTTACAAGGTTAGTAATATTTCCATCGCACTAATGTCTTAAAATGAAAAGAGTTGGATAAATTTGTCCCAATATAGATATAAGAAAACAAATGGTGCCATAGTAGAAGAAAGAAAAAGAAGAAAACTGCTAAAACATTTACAAGTCAGCAAAATCTGACTATATTCCAATTTAATTTTGTAGTTTTGAAGCATAATAATGAGTCCTCCGAATCAAAATAATAATTGCACATTGAAAACATTATAGCTTAGTTACTAGTTAAATTGTTTAGTTTAAAATTAAAGATTTATGGTTATTTGACGGTTTTAATGAAGTTTTAACTCCCTTAAAGTAAAAGAAAACTTTTTGAAGTGCATTATTTCTTTCAATTTCGTTACTAACATGAGTTCCTTGCGATACTTCTCTTTCAGAGGAAAATATGGATTCATAAAGATGTCACCAGTTAACAAAAAGAGAGTTTAAACAATGACCCCTTCACCTTGGTGACGTATTTGGTGACTTGGCGACAAATGCAAAGTTCTCGGTGCTGGAACTTAAGCGAAAAATCTAATAGAAATATACGATCTTTTCATGATTTTTTTTTTCATGTGACGTCACGCCTAGTCTTAAGAGGTATGGATACGCTAAGAGCTTTGGTGAAGGGAGTAAGTTTGTGTACGGAATCCGCTTGTCTGAGCAGTCTGCTTTGCAGACCGAAATGAAAATGATGGTCCAATGAATCTGCTGGAGCTCTGGCCTGAAAACTGTCGGAGTCTGTCTCTAGAGACTCTGTTGTGGAGATCTATCGGGGTATCGACTGAAAGCTGTCGGCACTTGAAATGGAGGATGCCGGGTATATTTCGAAGGGAGAAGATGTGTGTATCTGCCAGAAATTATCAGATCCTGCCCTGGATGTGCAAAATATCACTGCGGACAGTCTCCGCAGTGAAGACTAATAAGCTGGTGAGTTGAACATTGTTGAAATGCCTGACTGTCCTTAAAAGTGTGCTTTGAACTAGTTTCTAAGCTACTTAACTGTGCAAATGTTGTGTATTTGTTATACTGTTATTTTTCAAGCTGTGCAACATTTGCGTTGTACTAAAGCACTTAAATAAAGCATCATTTAGCGTTATCCTCCAAGTGTATTTGACTTCACTTCTCGCACATGCATAGAGGAAGAAATTTTCCTTAACAAAGTAATATTTTCGGAAGTATTGATGGTTACATCCAAATATGACTCATTTTCCACTTAGGAAATAAACTCTTTTTTTGTGAGACTAATATCGGAAAGAATTTAAATATCTTATTTATCTATTTATAAGTTATTATTTTGACCGCCATAAGAAACACTTACTTTTAAAGATATTGCTGAGAGTTATGAATGATTTTGTCAACTAGGAAAATGAAAGTAATTCTCGAATACAAATTAAGTAAGCAAATAAAAGTAATTCACACTGTATAATATGGCTATCGCTTTGGTCACCTTGCTCAAAAATATATAAAGAAGGGTATGAGTTTGAAAATAATGCATGCAGATCTTTCGTCTTATTTAAATTTCGAAATTTTCTTGCGCACTTGACCTTTAAAAAATGAGGAAATTCTCTGTTTAAATAAGATTTTGAATACTTACTTCTTGGAGTCAAGAAATCTATATAATTTATATATTAAGCATTTATTTATAACTAAGACTTTCTAAATTATAAGTATAAGCCCTCACTAATAATATTGAAATTGGGAGTGTTTGCTTACAAATGCTTTATATTTATCAAACCAAGAGAAGATTGTTTTACATAAACCTTAGTTTATTTATTTAAAAAGGAGTGATTTTTTTTCATTTCGATCTTGATGATGTTTGGTACACTTTACTTTATCTTTTTGTGTAAGACATGTAGGAGAAATTGTATGAGTAATATTAGGTATTTGTTCATATTGAATAATTTATAAAGAAAAATGATTAATCTTCAATAATAACATTAAAAAATTGGACGGTTAAGAATATTTTATTTTTCAAACACCGAGAGAATTCATTTGAGAGTATTTTGTTGCGTAATGTTCATTCACTAAAAAATTTCTTCCCCTTTGGTAAATAAATTAGACGTTTCTACTGCTGTCGATAAGAAATTATAGAGGGTGGTGTAACGTATTAAAAACAAAAATTGTCAGGCTTGAGAGATGTATTTAATTTTATTTCGCCACTAAATAGGCGTCATGCGACACACTAGATCTTCGTTTTCTGTCCCTTATTTCGATCAGTCTTGCATTTCAGTCGGTGCGTGCAAATCTCAGTCTCAGAATCCGATTGGGTATCTTTGTCCCTTACAAAATCAACTGGTTCGTACGGTGACGTTCGCAACAAACTCCTCTCTCCTCTGGAGAGAACATTTTCTGATAAAGGAAAAGTTTTGTTCATTGAAGTTCAATAAAAATATTTAGATGTCAGTAGGAGATGACACATACGATTTAGATGGCACAGTATGATTTAGATGATACAGTGCGAATTAGATAACACAGTATGATTTTCCTCTGGCTAAAATTATATACTATATTACACTATGAATTAAAAAAATGCAAAGTAATAATAATCGCTGGTTATCTTACTCATTTGTATATTTATACTATATTTAAATTTAACTAATAGCATCTTGCACAATAACTCGAATCATAATGTTTCAGTCAATATTCATATTAATTTAACATTTACTAGAATTATGTAAAAAAATGCAGCCACCACTATCTTGGCTACAGTTTTCAAGAGGAAAACTAAGAATTCATACACATGTAAATGTTTTTCAGGTTAAATGTCATGCAACTTAAACCACACAAGTTATTCTCTGAAGTGATATTCTTATAAATCATTATAATTTCTCTACTTTATTCATAGCATTTATCACAAACACTTTGAATTTTATGCACAATGATTGCTAAAATCAATTTACTTTTCTTATTGGATGTCGCCATATGTTACCATGAAACAATTGGAATAACATTCTAATGCATAATCTGACATTATAATATTGAAATGAAATAACAATGTTTCTCCATTATAACTTTTAGGAAAATATGTTAGTATATCACATGCATATAAAAATAATACTATCAATGTATATTATTGTATATATATTCTAATGTATCAAATGTGTTAACTGAGGTTTGAAAATTACCTTAAATTATATACATAACATATTTATGCTCTGTTGTCTATCCTTACGACATCAATTACTAGAAATTGGACTTATTTTTGATTTTTGAAAAGAAAGAATATCACATGTTATCCGCAGGAGTAAGAAAATTTAATGTTAAGTATAGAGCTGAAACAATAACACACATCTTAGGAAAATATATATTAATCTTTAATCAATTCTACTTAAAGCATATGTGTTAACATGACTTTTTCCAGTTTTATGGATAATTCCGAAATTAAATGGTTTGTATTGCAAGAGATCAAGGCATAAGGAATGGGTTATGGTTTTTTTGGATGATAAATTCTTACTGTCCATCCAGATAACATTTCAGTTTCTTTACAGTATACACGATAGCCGCATATTATTTTTCAGTTGTGCAATAACCTTTCTCTGCATCTGAATTTTATTTACTTTGGTAAAAAATGGGGCGTTCTATCCCTCGTCATTTCTCTGGGCCAGAACAATTTTAATGTCATCTCTTCCTCTTCATTGTAGGAGGAGCACTTTTTGGGCTGGAATCCATTTAAAATACTGGTGTCAAAAGGGACTGGTTTTCACCTTCCTCTGTGGTTGTAAAATTTTCCCATCTTTGTAAATGAGGGCTCTTCCACCAGGAGCTCAATTACTCTTTTCTTTCTAACCACAGAACTGGTTTTTCCTTCCCTTCCCCCAAGTCATGTTGTGGTACTTATAATTTCTTTTTTTTTTGGAAAAGTATCTGATATATTTTACGAGGTTTCTTCCCTTGCAGTAGAATCTTTCTTCACGCTTTAAAATGTATGTTTTCTTTCTTTTGGGGTGGGAAACTTCCATTTACTCGTTCTGTCAATCTACTATCTGTCCCAAAACTTTATCTTTTGTCAACTGTATTGTTTTCTGTATGGCGTTACTTTTCCTCTGCTTTCGTTTTTCCTTCAATTAAAGCACATTTCCTTTCTCAGTTTCTCTAGTTTATTCGGTAATCTTCTCTTGACTTAATTTGCACTTTTAATACTAATTCCTCTCTTTCTCCAATGGAAATATTTTCCCTTGTAGCTTCTTTTTCTTTATCAATATTCTTTCACGTCGAATCTCCAACAATTTTATCTTCTGCTCTTCCTCTCGTTTCCCAATCTGCATTTTGTTTTTTTCTTCATTTAGGGTACAGGTTTCATTCCACAAATTTTCTAATTAATTTAACACATTAGAATCTTCATTCTTCTTGCCTTTTTCTATCTTCTGAATCAATGGAGCTAATTCTTCCCTTTTCTGCCGTGCTTTCTCCTTTTCTGCCTTCCCTTTTCTGCCGTGCTTCCCTTTTCTGCCGTATCTTTCTTTTCTTTAATAAATTCAATTACAATTAATGTCAATGAGTTCATTGACATTAATTTTAATTGAATTTATTAAAACATTTTCATCTCTAACTGAAAGTAAAAGATTTTTTATATTTTCTACTAGATTTTCCGCAATTTTAAATCTATCATCTTCCTTAGTATTACATTTAGGAAGTTTTTGTAATTCAAAAGCATTTGAATTATGTCTTTCAATTGCTTCACAGTTCTCGCAGAAACGTGATGTGCTAACTTTCATTCCTTCTTGTTTGCTTACATTTAGCATTTCTCGTACAAATTCTACTTCATAATTGGTGATATTTATAATAAGACTCTTAAAGTGTTTAATTTTTAAATCGTCAGTTAATCTTTCACCTAATTTTTCAGCAATATATTATAGCTCTGCTTTTCGACCAATTGCTAAATAAGCCATTTTTTTAGGTACAATGGGTTTTTACACTCAAATATTTTGATAAAACTCTACAAATAAAATCAATTCAATTTAACTTGCATTTTTCTTAAGAAAATAATGGTAAAAATATTAAAGTCAAAAATTGGTAAATACTAAAAATATAACTTCTAACTGTTGTTTGTATATACTTAGTAATTAATAACAAAACACCTATAAGTAATTGATATAATAATGCTTTTCATATAGAACACTATTTATAGAAATAAAAATACTTTGATTAATTGCTGGAAAATATTTCCGCCTTTTAAAAGTAGCAAGATTTCATTAACATAACAAAAAGCGCAAATACATGAATAAGATTGAAAGACAAAATATTCTACTGCTCAAACCAAACAGTTCAACACATAAAAATTCATACTTATTAAATGTGATTACTTCACATAAAAATTATCACTTGTTAAATGTGATTAGTAGTTTATATATTAAATCTTTCCACAATAGCTAGTGATTCTTTGCACATTTAGGAGGGAGTAATATATAGTATACAGAATATTGTATGATTATGCAACCAAATAACAAAAAAAAAGTACAAAAAGGAAGCTCGCACTATCATATAACGTGATTTAACTTATCAGAATTCGTTAAATTCTGAAGCATAGGATATGCAATTAAAAAAATGATACACTACTAAATAAAACAATTCACACAATTCAGGTGGAAAATTCACAGTTTATGATGTACTATAGTTGAACAAAATTAAACTCTAGAACAACGCATAGGATATCCACTTAATTTTAATGCATATAATATGCTTTTAAAATAACAACAACAAAAAATTATGTGGTATAAATAATTGGCCAGACAGAGAAGGAAATCGTATCTGAAATATACTTGGAGGACTTGTCAGCACAACCAAAATTTTTACAGCACTTCACAGAAAGGGATTTTTTTTTATAGCTTATGCAGGATGGCACTCCTTTTTCTTTTATATAACTCGCCTTGTCTATTCTCGAATGGTAGAATAGCAATGTTATTTTTCAACACAACCAGGACAGCACTGAAGAACATTAATCTGGATGATCCTCAATTTTTTTTTACGCCAGATAGGCAATTCTCTTTATAAAATCAGAACGATTCTTTGTACACGTAGCGAGCACTATTAAATCACTTTAAATGCCCGGATAGTATATACAACTAAGATTTCTTGGCAAGATGGCGCACTTGAGCCAAGAGTCGGCTTAAATTTTAAGTCTTTTTAATCTTCATCCATCCAAAATCTCTAGCGAAACTAATTACTTAAAGAGTAATTATTTTTGATTTCGTCATTGCATCCATTTTAGACTGTAATGTATTAGAAACGAAAACAGTCAAGCAATATATTAGTAATTCATTTTATTTTCCCATAAAATATGTGTCATGCTACATGTCACAAAATATGCGTCATGCTGCGTCTCCCTTCTTCGTTTAATCTTGCACTTCAGTAGGTGCGTCTCAGCATTTCAGTCTCCAAATCTGATTGGGTGACTTCGTCCCTGACGATAACAACTGATTTGTACCGTGACGTTCAGTGGTTTTCAGTTAATTTTTGTTAGGGAGAGTTCCCTATAAAAATATTAGTTGGAAACATTTTGCCGCTGAACGATAAAAAGCATCCGGGTATCGGAAACACAATAATAGGAGCCTAGTCTACAACAGTAGCGTATCAGAACTTTTGTGCTAAAATTTCTAGAGATTATATACTCTCCAACTTTACAATAAAGAAGGGTATAAAATATTATTTTTTAAAATCTAAATACCATCTACTGTTTTTCTTCAGCTTGGTAAATTTTTCACAATTAACCTTGAATCAAAAAAGAGGAAAGTCAAGACCTCATGAAGTTTATACCCAGATTAGAGCATTTCAATTATCTTTAGAAATTAGGCTTCTTAGACCATCGAATTTTCAAGAATGCCAGATTATTATAAATTATTAATAATAACGTTATTAATTAGCAAAAGTCATTATATTGTAATAATTTTAGCCACTTTTACTGCATAAAATTAATTATAATACGAGTAAGTAAAGTGTTAAATAAAGGAAATAACTAAAAAAGCTACGCAACTAAAAGTATATTGTTATGTATTAATCGCTTATAATATTAAATTAAAAAGTAGGCATGCAATAGCATCTGTAAGGCTTTATCCCTACTTAAAAACGTCTGATAACTGGCAAAACGGGGAAAGTGAGGTCCAAGATGAAATAGAGAAAATTGTATTACGCTTGAAAAAAAAAAAAACTGTAAGTATAGTGCAAATTGACCTAAAATTACTTTCATTCTGATATTTTGGAAAAACTACTCCCATTCCCCTAAATAAAACTTATTCAATTCTGCATAAAGCTCGGGCAGCGTAAGGTTTCATCTGGTGCACAATGTAGCTGATTACAAGAACTTATTCTGCGTTTTAATCAATTCTTATGAGAGTTTTGTCAAATAATTTTGTGGCAAATGGATTTTATTCAGGATTTTATTATTACTCTAATTTTTGATTGTCATAGAATAACAAATTTACACTGACAGGTTTTCTTGTTACTCTATGTAATAACACTGCTTATATAAAAATTAAATTTAACTGAGCAAATTAAAAAAATTAATATGACCAATATTTAGGAAAATGTCCACATATATAACTTTTGAAACTGTAATTAAAATCAAAATTGTCAGTACACAGTATATACTATTTTATTCTCAGCATAGAGAAATACTAGATATTATCATGTGAAATTCAGCAATCTACAGTTGTTAGGAATCTACAATTTCCTAATTGTAGTTTGTTAAATTTTAATATAAACACACGAGATTGATGGGAATACATGGACTGGTTCTATTCGTAGTATTATGTAAACATTTATTTAGAGAAAGTCTTGTTATAGTGACGTAAATATTTATTATAAAAGGCAAGTAAATACTATATGAAGGTGCATTGTTCTGTAAGTATATTGGATTATTAAATGGGACCAAACGTATACTAACACATTTCCTTAATTAGATGTAAGAAGCCAAAGTGTCCTTAAATATATTAATTTGAAAATAAATATTTATTTTTAACCAGTATTTTTCTTTTTTTATTCATACGAATAATTTGATAAAATGTTGTCTAATATTATTGAGAAAAATTAGTAAAAATCAAATGTAACTTCATTCGTCTCTAATGTTCACCTTACGTGGAAATTGAATCCACGAATAAGTAATATTGCTTATATGTATATATCAATTAATATTATAATATTCCAATATTCCATTGTTTATAAAATACTTCATATCCTTCTAGAAAGCAATTTTTCAAGTTCTGTAAAGATCATTTTTCATTTAAGAATTACAAAACAAGGTGTGTAATTGTGTATTGTAACTGTTGTTTATAATAAAAGTCATATTAAAAATATTTGATGAAACGTCATACTGAAATTATTAAAATAATTATTTTTTTCTATGATCTTAAATATTAACAACCTTAGCGTTTATCCGTTTAATATTACATGAGAGATGTCCACAGGATTCGAAACAAATGTATTCTTCGCGATCAAGTCATGCTTTGCTGAATATATTTCTCTTTGTGTACGTTTCGGTAGCTAAATTGGTAGTGATTTGGTCAAGCAATCAAAACTAAAATAGAGCCCATCATAAAAAAAAATATCGGAAAAAACATTTATAAATTTGGCATAAAATTTGAAATGAAAAGATGTTTATTCAAAATGAAAATTTAACTTTCAGTACATCTATAGCATTTGTCTGAGAGAAACGTTTGTCCAATATAACATATATTATAAATTCATTTATGTACTATAAATTCATTTATGTATTATTTAAAATATGTATTATAAATTCATTTTATTAATGTAGAAAAAAATAATTTTCCTGATTAATTTAAGCACAGATTAAAGTTCTAATTGTTCATTGCTTGTATGTGCCATTTTTGTCGTGATCAGTCCTTTTGTTTATATTGTAAATCAATAAGCACTTATAGTAAGGCTAGCAGAAATTAAAATATATTCAGATATAGGAAAAATAATATATACATATATGTGTGTAAATTACATGTATATAATATATATATATATATATATATATATTATATATATTATTATTCAAAACTATGCTTTACTTTTAACTTTTATAACCATTAGGAGGGGGAAAAAAACAAGGAAGATACTTAAGGATGGTTTTCTATTCAAAAAATGTTCAAAACAACTTGAACAGTTAGATTGATAAAGTCATTTTTATTTCACTTAGAAATCACTAATTTAATTTTCGTCCATTGCTTAAGTATTTGCTTTCTACATTGACAATTATCAAAAATATTGAGGAAAAATCAACATAGTACAAGAAAGCAAAGAAACTTTTTTGAATAAGTGTAATGTTACCTGGAAAATAGTTTACGTTAAATAGTCCATGAATGTGCTATGAAAATGGAAAATGAAATCTATAATACTTTCAAAGAATAATGGAACTAAAAATATTTAACATAATGCATTGGCATTACAAAAAAATGTTTTAAAGCTGTATAAATATTTTTATTTTCGTATACTTGAGATTTTTATTACAAAATAAATAAAAAGGAAATTCTATTTCCGTTCAAAACACAAAATTTAATTAATTTTATATAATTAGTTATATTTTGTATTCGTTCTCGAGTAAATCTTTTAATTAAAATGCAATGATTCTTTTCGGGGAAAAATGTATTTTTAAACAAAAAGTAAAAAATAAACTAAATATATACATTATATACTTTAATTAGCTTATTAATGATGCAAGAAAAGTTTTGATCTGTAATATCCTGCATAAGAGATTTTTTCAATATCATTCGATAAAAACTATTTTAAGAGCGCAACTTGTATTAATTTTATATGAATTTTTCAGGCTGATGTTTGGAGAAAATGCGGGATTTTCGTGGTCACCTCTCTTTGTGTTACTTTATTTTCATGTTTACACAAAATGTGCTGAAATATAATGAGGAAAAATTAGTTACAAACAAAAATGTATTTTTTATTAACGCAAAGAATAAAAAGTCATATGTACATTACGTAGTCCATTACAAAGGAACATCAAACATGTATTATGTTTAAAATCTTTCTATTAGCTTTAAAGGGGCTTTAATATTACATTCAAAAAAACAATTCTTCTTCACAAATAGACACTTTGACTTTTCCTGCGTAAATTATTTTTATAAAGATAATGTTGAATAGGCTTCAAATTTAAATAAAAATAATTGTTCTGCATTTTTTTTCGGAAGTTCTCTTTATGAAGCATTGTTTATCTGTGTATTTAATTAGAAAAAACGGAAATAGTGTTCATTTGAAATGTGGCATGAAACTCTTATAATAGAATATAAAATTAATATTTAAGTTGAAGGGGTAAAATCGCTGGAGTGAATACATATTTGAAGTACCAGAAACAGCATATTGAAAAAAGAATTTATTTCTCACTAATGGGAAGTGCAATTTTGTGTCTATCAACAGTAACAAAAAAATTAAAAAAAAATCAAAGGAGGATATGTATTTTCTGATTTAACAATTTTCAGGAAAATGTTCATATTTTTAATGTACTTACTTTCCCCCAGATTATTACTGCTTATTTTTACAATACAATTATTCATTCATCATATGCGCAGAAAAGCATCTGGCATTTTTTTTGATTATAGCTCTAGAAATACATTTTATCAAAACTAGTCGGTTGTTATAACTTACCACGGGTTTGGGGAAGTTGTAGGAGGTGTGAAGCAAATAATAACGATAATATTTAAAAATATCTTTTTCATTATTCATAACTGATTAGTCTACAAAATACATTTAATTATTATTCTTGATTAGTATAGTTGTAAATAATATCAGTATGCTTGAAAACAATAAAAATAAAATTATTTAACAAATCAACATAATAATCTGAATCACAGTTACCTCAAAATAATGATGGATACTCGTAGATTTCTCTTTCACATTTTTAACTCTTATCCGTGTCTTTCAAACTAAACACCCCACCTGTTCTGCACGAGAGCGGCTGTAAGAACCTCTGAACTTAAGCAAAGATACTCCTCAACATCTTCAAGTCTTCGGGTTTCTTAAAAAAAATTCCTTATTTTTTTTCCCCTTACCTTTTCCTTTCTTCTTTTTTCTTATTAATTATCTCTTCCAACTGTTTTTTCAATGATTTTTTAGGAGGGGAGATGGTAGAATTTTTTTTAATCGACTTCTGTTAGATTATTTCTAAGGTAAAACCTTAGGAAGAGATGATTTAATATTTGATGGTGAAACATCAATTTTTCTAATCTGAGTGCTAATGGCCCTGGAAACGGTACAATAGATGTTTGTCCCGTCATCTAATTTACAACCTTACTAAAACGTGTATATTCAGTTCTAGCAAAAATATTAGAAATTTAGCATTATTCAGACATGATGGAAATTCATGATCTCAATTTTTGTTGAACTCATTTCTCCTGTTCTCTCTACATTGGGATTTCGGCGATCGATTACAAACGATGGTGCTGATCTAGAATTATGAAAATTGTGAACATTTTATCTTTAAAAACCACTTGCTTTGTATCTAATCATTATTTTGTCAATGAATAATTAAATTCTACATATCTTAAGAGAAATGTAACTATTGTTGCCACACATAAAATGTAAATAAGATATGTATCTACATATCAATTTATTCTCAGCAACCATTTTTATCGTTTCAACAATCGAATGTGGTATGTGCTTATTTTTCTTCAAAATGAGACACCTACTAATTTTTAGTGAGTAATATGTTTATATCACTTTGTTCAAAATTTCAAAGTCTTTACCCATTTTTGAAAATAAGAGGAATGTAAATTCATGGAAATGAATAGTTAATATAATTCTACTTTTTTGTTAGCAAATGTAGTTCAATATATTGGAATTTGGTCTCAAATAAGAATAAAATTCTTGACAGGATTTCTTAAATTTATTTTGGTAATTAGCATACATTGCATAGAGTTAAGCTCTGTGATTTCAAAAGTTTTATCACTCGTCTGCAACTTATTCACGAGACAAATATCTACTGAAAAGAGCCAATAATACACCTTCTATCGTACCATTTTTGAAAGTTGTAACATTTGTTGATCACTTGCTAAAAACCGGAAATGTCGACTTTCCGAAATTGTGCTTGAAGACAGCGAAATAGGTTACCTAAAAACGGGACGTATTATCACATTATATATGCTGCATATCACTTTCTTCAAAATTTTAAAGCTAACGTATATTTTGTCCTATCATATGATAAAGGAAGTTTATTAATAAGAACATTTTATCTATTTATAAGAACATTTTGTATCTGGCAAAGAAAAATAAAAAAAAAATCATTTTTAAATTTAATGCAGGTACAAAAATATAAATAGACAAAAACATTTTTAAAAAAATCATTTAACTTACCATAAAAATCAAAATTACGATATATTTTTATCCGTTAACTAGCTATATAATTCAGTTTGTACAATCAACTGTATATTTTAATTTTGAAAAATATTAAAACTTATTCTAAATCCAAGTACAAATTTTGTGAATCCTTTTAATATATCGAAACTTGCGATTTATTACTTTTATTTTCACAGTCATGGAGTACTGTATTATAAAATATTGTTGAAAATTTTAGTTTTAAATTGTTTCATAAACACTTTTTTGTATGCATATATATATATATATATATATATATATGTGTGTGACGATGATATTGACAATATTGTGTGTGTTGTGAATTTTAATTTTAATCTCTTTTCGGAACCTAAATTTTTATAAATATTAATTAGAAATGAAGATTTGGAAAGCTGTATTATTATTTCTGTTCAAAATATGCATAGCACAGAATTAATTGAGATTTACTGTAATTTGCAAGCAAGTATAAGGTTTAAATTTTAATTTTTAGGAATAAGATAGAATAATTTTTATAAGATCTTATATGCGAACAAATTGAGAAATTTAACAAACTGAGATAATCCTATTTATAAATAAAAAATTTTGAAACATTTAATTGCATTGCAACATTTTAATCTTTTAAAAATGATGTTTACTGTGTTATTTGTTAAGTAATAGCTGTCTAGACGGTTTTGAAAGATGAATTTCTTTAAATGCTCAACTCTGTATGAGTTTAGAGGTAAAAATAAAAATTTGAGAATGTTAAATACTTTTTTTTCTACATTTTAGAAGTCGTTCAACATATTTCATTATGTTCTGGAGCTCAGACCTTCGCGCAAACAAAGCTGAGCAGTTAAAATAAACTTCATTCTCATATTTCGAACGTATGAGGATACTGAAATGTTAAATTTAGCTAAAATTAAAAAGTTTGAAAGTATAATAATTTTAAATTAAAATATAGCAGTATTTCCTAGTTATAGTTTCATTGAAATTAAAGGTTTTGTTTCGTATTTGACTGTTTTAACTATATATTGAGTGTGAAATTTTATTGCTTTGACTTTCACTTAAGATACCTAGCATATTTAAAAAAAATATCCAACGAGTTAAATATTATGGAATCACTACAAGATGTGGTTCATTTATTGCGTTCAAAATAAATTAATGTGGTTCAAAATATTAATTTAAAAATTCATGAGACAAAGACATGAACTAGTTCTGTTATATGACTGTTATTCATAAAAAGGCATGCCTAGTATTGTGTGATAGAAAGGTACCGTATATTATTGCGATTGTTTATTAACGTCGTGCTAAAAAGTAACACTAGAATAAAGGTGGTAAACTTCGTAATTTTAAACCTCACACAAGTGACGAATTTGGCACATCAGTCGGCATTTATCTCATGCCAATTGAGTAGTACGTCATTGGGTGCACTTTTGATGTCTACCTTATTTGACGTGCATCACCACTGCTACACATCTATTGTGTAGTAGCGTCAGGGTTTAACACCCCGATTTGCCGTAAATACCACAGGCCTGAAGGCAGCACCAATGAAAATTTAGCTACCACGGCATACAGTGAGAATGCATACAGTGAGATACATTTACTTAATGACTATAAATTAAGCGAGCGAAGCAAATTATTTTAAAATTCTCATGGATACAGAAGTATTAAATATGAAATTCGTTATTTCTTTTTGTAACCTTATAGAAATATTATAAATATAAAGCTGTACTTTCCTATGTTTAAAGTGTGCTCTTTTATTTAAAAAAAATTATCTTAAAATTATTAAATGGGATGTGACTTAAATAAAGAAAATAAAAATTTCTTTCCTATTTTTGAATCATAAGATCCTAATTTTTCAGTTTAAAATAAATGCTGATATATACAGAAAAATACATAAAATTTGTATTAGGTTATATTCCTTAGAAACCTAAAAATAAAGAAAATTATAGGAATAATATTTTATATTTTAATATATAATTATAAAATAAATGGACATACCATTCTATAAAATACATCTGCATAGAAATATTCGGAGAAAAAAAATGCGCTGCATGAAAAGTGCTTGGATAATATAACTTAAAAAATATATTTCATGCAAAGCCTTTTTTTATAATATGTAAGCATACATACAAGAAAGAAAAACTTTTTGCTGAACTAATTTTCTTAGATATACGTAATTCGTTTTTAAAGAAATTCATGATTCATAAATATACTGTTAATAACAATAATCGTATACAAATAAAAATATTTTGTATGGAAATAGTAAGAGTATTATTGTGTCTATAGAATCTGTGTCATAATTCTTCTGAATTAAGCGACAATTTCTTGTATTTTAATGCTTTAAAGTTGTATTTTATTTAATAGAAAAAACTTTGATTTTTGTGAAATATTTCCCTTATCACATTGGATAAAGTACAAATCTATTTCATGTTCTCTGTATCAGAACAGAAAATGTGATCAAAATATATTCCTCTCACATTCGAAATGATTTAGAAGGTGTGTTGCCTCCCGTTTCATTTCTGACGATAATGGGAATTTAATGGCTACCCTCTGTCCACCAACTCCGCTACCAGATGGCTCTGAGGCACCAGCAGAATCGAAAGGTAAGGGTTATTTCAATAATCGCATCTGAAACACACAACCTTTCTCTTTCATTTTCCTGCCTTATAAAAGTCATTGTTTTCGAATTTAGTAAGCATCTCTTTCTGAAAATAATTTTGAGTGAAAAGAACGTTTTCCTTTTGAAAAAATGTATGAATGAAAACGAATCTCTAATACCTTAATTCTTTATGATTGTTTTGCTTGAATAGGTTTAAATTCTTAATAATAGATGGTAGGGGAGCAATGATACATTTGATTAATTATTCACGTCTTACTTAGGAAATAACACCGATGACTATTGGATGATGAAGATGACACCTGAGTTGAAACCTCCCTCTCCAAACTTCTGCACCACTTCACGGAGGAAGTACCTCGACAGATTTTACGTGGAACCGCCGCTCTCCACTGCGGAACTTTATTGACAACAAGATTTGATCCCACAATTCGACGAGAACAGTTACGTTCGTGAATTCGTTACTTTAGCCACTAGGCTACCACGGACACTGGTGAGTAATGAGAGATGCAGCGTTACAGGAACAAAACAAGCAACATACATATTTTAATTATATTAACTGTTTAAAATATAAGAAATAAAATTTGTTTGGCAAACTGTTGTTATTATTTAACTAGCTGATACCCGCCCGCTCCGCTGGGCAGACGATAATATTATATTTTGGAACCTATACGTAAAATAGCAAGAAAATTTTCAATTTTTAAACGATAATTATAATCTGAATTTAAAATTTTAAGAACTCGATTGTCTGTAATAATGCTTATTCACGACTTTCAAATATATGAGAAAAGTATTTAATTGTTAATAGTTTATCAATGAAAATGTAATTTATTAAGTAAATCTGTTGTTGAACAGAATTCCGCATCATCCATGAGGTACTGTGTAGTGCGATGCGTTCCCATTATTCTACATGGCGGGACCATGTAAATATTGACAACAAAAAAATAAAAATGCATTTTTATATATATTTTATTATTTTTTAAACCTATTGAATCAATTTTTTTTGTGTATTACATTTCTATTATCTTTATTTTGTATGCAGGGCAATTTTTGAGAATGACAACTACATTTTTATTTTTTATTACATCAATTTATTTATCTTAATTATTACATTCATTATTTTTTTATCTTATTCTAATTTTAGAAATAGTTAAATATAAAAAAAAAATGAAATAATATGCCTACATTTCCAAAACTTCTCTGTAGACAACATTCTTCGTTCATTTTTCTAGTTGAAGGATGATTAGATTTTCACGTGAACTAATTCTTGAACATGCCATATAAAATTGACCATGTGAAAAGCAGTCACCTTGTGAATCTACACCAGCTAATTTTAAACTCTGCTCTTGTGCTTTATTGATAGTCATCGCAAAACAAACTCTTAACTGGAAACTGCAAACGCTTAAATTCAAAATGATAATCTGATGGAATTAGTGGTATTCTTAGAATGAATACTTTTTCACCCTCATACTTTCCTGTAAAAATAGTCGCTTCTATTACGTTTTTTCACTTTGAGTCTGGTGCTGTTACATAATTTAGGAGGATTTAAATTACGCAACAACATTATTGGTGTACCAATCTTTAGATAAAGAATATGAGGCGGTATGCCTGGTGGATGTAGCATTTAAACCGATCCCAGTTGTTAAACACGTGAGAAACAATAATATTTCTAATTTTATACGCCATCGATGTGTCACCGAACACCAGCAAAGACAGATAAGAAAATAAACATGCTCCAATGCCAAGACTTTTAAAAACTTTGAAAGGAGTAGGTATTCCATTTATCCAAATATATTCAACATTCATTATTAAGAACTATAACTGAAAAGTAAATATGAAATATCAATTTGTATTAACCTACAATGAAATACTTTTCAAGTTAAAAAATATAACCGAGATTAATTTTTTAAAATCAAATTATTTAAAAATTCAACAAAAAATACTAACAAAAAATAAAATATAATAAAAGTTTTTAGCAAAAAGTCACCCATATTACGTTAATCTTATTGCAAAGGGATAACTCTTACGCTAGCAGCATATCTGGAACTGCAATTGAATAGACAGAATAGCTCTTAAAAAATCATAGCATTAAAATAATTATGTATTCTGAAAACGATAAAATATCCAGCCATTTTAAAATATCAAAAACGTTTATTTCCTAGAAACCAAAAACTAAAAATTGCCAAAATACAGAAACAAAACTTTTGCATAATATTTACATTAGGTTACAGTTAATGCATACATCAAAATAAATATTTTGACAGCTACTTATTTTTTTTTATCAATGACATGAATAACAAACCTTTATTATTCATTTGTTAAAAGCCAACTTCAATAACTTAGTAAGATAGCGTTTAGATTTACAAATGTAATTTATCAATCATTATTAATAATAAAATACTTTTCTCATAAATTTGAAACATACGTCTAGGTTCCACAACAATAAAAAATTATCGTTTGCTCAGCAAAAAGGACAGAAATCAGCTGGGGTTACCATAGTATAGCTATTTACAATTCACAATGCAAGGTCATTGAAATGCTTCGACTTGGCGATGGAAGATATTTGGTGATAAATCTCTAAATGTTAGAATTTCGGGGCTCAACATTTACATTATATATGATAAACCTACAATGCATCAGCGGATTGTCTTGGGTGCGCGCTACTCCGTAAGAAGTCGAGAAATTTTAGTATTTTTCAAAATCCCGCTCTTGCCAATCCACCATCAGCGCCTCAATATTAAATTATTTCCATTTCGCACGCGCAAATCCCGCCAAATCCCTTAATTGGTAGCAATGCACAGAATACATATAAAAAATATATATATTCCGTTTGGCGTCGGTCATGTCATTTTTGGCGATAAAGTCGCCAAAAATAACATAATTTATGAGTAAGAAAAGATTAACGGATAAAAATCACATTTCGGATAAGAATTCCGTAAAATACGTTCTTAGTGAGCGTCTACATCACAAAATGAGTAACTGTACCAAATTTCAAGTCAATCGGTTGTATAGTTTTAGAGATATCGTGATGAGTCAGTCAGTGGTATTTCGCTTATATATATATAGATTATCAGAAGTAAATGCTCCAATTTTAGTGACCAATAATAAAAAATTAATTGAAATTTAATATATACACCTTTAGAACAATTTTTTTTAAAAAAAGTAATGATGTGTAGTGGAGATAAAATTTTCTTGAATCTGTAAATTGCAATTTATTAAAAATGAGTGCAGCATCTTTACTTTTCTTCAAAGCATTACTTTCTTGCATTTACACACCTTTTCCCCTCTCAAATAACTGTTCAAATCACTCTTGGACGTCATTTTGGGAAGTCCTTCCGGCTGATCGTTGCATTTTACATCTCTTGCTCTGAATGAACAAAATGATATATAGCCATGGGAATTAGTAAAAGTCGATAGTGCTGGATGGGGTGTACAAAGAGGGTATTTTAGAATGTTAGAAATATCTGGAAAGGTATTTCTTCATAGTTGTGAGAGATGCATGACGTCTTACGCATGCTAAAATTTGCTGTCATTACGCTTCTGGCCAATTACACCCTTTTCACTTTCTTTAGAACATATGAACTGGAAGCAAACCAATTATTTCTTCGCCATTCAAGGGGTTATTTTTTTAGTTTTGTCAGTTGTAGGTCAATTTTGGCTTACCAGTTCCTTTTCAATTTTTTTTTATTTTTTGCCTTTATTTTAATTACATTTAGCTTAAATATATTCAATTTAATAATTTTGCTTTTCATTTAATTTTAACATCTGAAATGTTTATTATAGTCAAGTTCTCGATATTTCATCATTTACTTTAATTTTTATATTTAACTGAGTAATTTAATAATAATTATAAGAAAAAGTCCACCTTGGATAGCTAAATCTATTCCTTGCAAAACTGCATATAACTTTTTCAGTATTTCATATTTATTGTTTGCTTTTGGATGTATAATGATGAAACCTGGTCTCGCATTCATGAGGGAAACATGACATTATTTTTAAGTATTTATTTCTTTTATTTCTTTATTTTTTTTGAGAAAATATTTTAATCAGGTATTGTTATTTTATAGCATTACATTAGTTTTTTTTTTGCTAAAATACTATTTTTTTTTAAAAAAAGTAGTATATTCTAATGACGTGAAATTTAGCACGTCTTTCTCTACCATAGGACATAAGATATATATTTTGGGATAGTTATAAGCTAATAAGTACATGCGATGTCGTCCCTAAAGAAGATTAATTTGCGAGGGAATTTTAAACACAAACATTAATTGCAATGCTTACTGAGTATAACAAAATTCGGAAAGAAAATAGTCTTATTGTGAAGAAACATTTCTTGTTTTAAATTCCTACTATTAGCTCACACTCTCCCTATATATATTTATATATCTTGTTCTAATTTTCAATCGTTAATAAAATACTTTTTTTTCATCCACCCAAATTCAAATACATTTTTTAATCTTGTGATGGATGACACTTGATGTTAATGCAATTCATTAATTAAATTTAATTGGGGAAAATGCAGATTGGCCGAACTACTTGGAGTGATTTTAAAAATTGACAAACTTAGCGATCTTTTTGGCTGAACGAAGCTGTTCAGGGTAGCCACATTTGGCAAAATACCGCCAAATAATTCCTGTCACCAAAGCCGTTTTGGCTAAACTGCATTCCAACTATTTAATTTACCGTATGAAATAAGAAACGAGCCAATGCTTCTACTGTGTAATTTGTCTTCCAGTGGCAAAGTTGGTAGAACGCCGGCGTAGAATCTTCATGCCTTCGAATCTTCATGACCGAATCTCATCGAAGTATAATTTTTTTTTAATATGATTTTCAAATAATTAAATTTAGTTTTATATGGGAGAAAAAATTTTCTCTTATGTAAGATATTTAGCAGGATATAAATTTAGGAATAAATAAAGTTAGTGACGAAGCGTGTAGATCGCAAGAAAAAAAATTTATTTTACTTAATATTGTGATTCTGTCATATGTGTATGCAAATTTATATTAATTGTAATTATTTAATAAAAAGTAACTAAAATACAAATTTTCTTTGTTGACCTAAGTAGTTTTAGTTTTTTTTTTTTTTTTACTTTTTATTAACGTCACACTAGAAGCAACACGAGGGATATTGGCGACGGACCTCGTAATTTTGAACCATGGGCAAGTGACGAGGACGACACCTGATCTGGCACCTCCCTCTCCTAACATCCACACCACGCCAACGGGAGGACTTTGGGCCCCGAACAGATTTAACGTGCATGAGCCCCGGCTACACGGAGGGATCTTTGGTGGCCAAAGATCGAACCCACGACTGAACGGAAACCGCCGGTTGCGAGTCCACGACCTTGACCACTAGGCTACCGCAGCCCTTGAACTAAGTAGAAATTGACATTATTTTTTTTTTATATTACTTGTTAATTGTGTAAATTTATATGAATGTTTTCTTGTTCAATTTCTTATGAAATGTTCCATAAATAATATATGAAACTATTATACTTTCAAAAGAAAATTGTATCAACATTTCGTTTTGAAACAGTTGGAAATATTCTGCATGATATCACCAATTTTTTACTTGGTACTGTGGAAATCTTACTACCCAATGTCTCAGGATTATCAAATAAAGAATATTTTTGAAGAAAAAAAAGAATATCTATCATAACCTACGTGCTTTTAAAATGTGAACGATTTTTGTATGAAACTTGCATTTAAGTTTAATTAGAATATTTATTATCAATATCATATTACAAATAATAAATGGCTGCAAATTTTTAACTATTGTATAGTATTTAAATTAAAATTGAAGATTGTATCCTCCCTTAGCTTGCTGTTTGGCACTGATTTTTTTTGGTGATAATCGCTGATTTGGCTCATTCTGGCTACCTAACCCTCTTTTCTGGTTATCACTCTTTTGGTAACCCCATTTAGCAAATCTTCGGCATGGTTTTAAAAATTGCGCATAGAACCACGCTTATCTAATATTTTATCCAATTGAAATAATGCATTAACACATTTATACTGTAAAAATATGTTTTTTTTTAAATATCATTAAAAATATCATTCAACTGAATTAAACTTGTTTTTCTCTTTTATATTTCTTCACTAAGTACTGTTAGAAAAATGTGATTATAAAATATCTTACGTAATTTGGTTCGAAATCGAAATTTTGATAACTTTACCTAATCACCCATGATTTTTTTATTCATTTTTATACTTTGATCCAAATTAGAGAATTTATATTTTCAGTATCAAACTGAATGTTTCATTGAATATATGACGAATTTATGAGAATGATCTGTTAAAAAATAATTTCCTAAAGATCTCACCGAAAATAACAAATTACATTTATCTTTTTTCATCGGTTAAAAATTAGCAAAACATTCGTGTGGTATGTTGCTGGTAGTTTTCTGCAATAGTAAATTTACAGAATTTCTATCAAACAAAATGATTTCCAAATAGCCACAGTGACATGGACTGTTTGGGATAATGGGTGTGATTATTTTTAAGAAGTTAATTGGAATATTATTTATCATATAATTAGAACATATAAATTAATTTTTATTTTAAGGTTTTAATATATAATTACAGAAATTGAATTTTAATTAATTTCAAAGGATAATTAATAGAGAAACTTTAATTAATAAATATTGATATTTAAAACTGTATTATTTTTGTTTGCTATACATGAGCGTGGCTTAAATGGCACCCGATTTCGAAGAGAGAAGGCGTTGTTGAGGAAGTTGGTGTTATCATGTATCTTGAACTATTGAACAGAGTAAAATTAAATTTGACACTCATTCAAAGGCTAGATTTAATGTAGAAAATTTGTGATCTATAACATGTAGATGACATTATCTTTTTGCATTGAGTAGTGATCGTTGAGGAAATCTAGACTCATCATCATACTTAAGAACCAAGTGATCCATCTCCTTGTTAATTAATGTTGAATTGTCGTTCTATTCAATTTTAAATCTGATAATATAGTGGTTATTTGAGAGAGAAGTCGAAATGTATGTCTTATATGATCAGAGAAAGAATCAAATTTGAATCAAAATATTATTTAATAGATTTAAAACGATTTCTTACTTTTTATTATCAGTAGCTGCGACATGTAATTATTAGATATTTTTACCTACCTTAATTTGATTTGCTTGAAAATGCAGTAAAATGATCTGGTTGTGGGTAATCAAATAATTTAGAAAGTTCTAGTAATGCGCTATTTAATTAAAAAAAAGTATGAAGTCTGCTTTTGGACTGGCGTAAACGTTCTCAAAAGGGACAAATGAAATCTCTGTCAAACATGTGAAAGTCCTTCATAAAAAGACATAACTAAATTCCAGTCAGCTTCTTGGCTAAAATTCCAGTCATATTGTATTGTCAATGCCCTCGGGGCTTATACTCGTGAGAAAAGAACTCAGGGTAAAAAAAAAAAAAAATCACCGCGTGCACAGAGGGATTCTATTTAAACCATATATTTCGTCACTACATTACAATAAACAATCAAAACAATGGGTTATTTCTGGGGGGTTTTTTTCCTGATGCTAAAGACGTTCTTATCGATCGGAAAATTTTTTCTGTTGATTTTTTTAGGAAGTGAAGGATGTCATATTTTAATGGATTTCTTAGAGGAAGAAAACTGCAAAAAGAGGAACTGGTCAATACTACAGCATGTTATCGCATTCTCTTTTCCTATTCTAATATTCTACTTTTTTATCACTATTCTAGTACTTTTTACCCGACTCCACATTTACTATGTAATGACGTATTATGTATATTGTTACATAATAATATTCACATTAATAAATCAATCTCGTAATAAAGTACATTATATGTAGCTTTTTTTTCTTCTTTTTAATGCTTAAAAATAAAATAAATTAAGCAAAAACTTCTTAGGGTAGCCAATTTCTTATTTTCACGAAAGTTTATTTTCCGATTAATTTTAATTAAATATTTTAAGAGTTGGTTGTTATTTTTCTGGTTGTTACTTTTTCATATTGTTATTTTAATTATTTCTAAAAATATTTTTAAATTAGGTTTGTTGAAATTTACAATTACTGTACTTTATTAAATCATTAAATAAATCTAATTTTTCTGCTAGTACCTCCCACATATTGGTTTTGAATAAGATCTGATATTTTAAAGAATATTGACAACAAAACCAACTAGGTGGGTAAGAAAACCTTTAGGACATAAATCAAAATTTTGTAATCGAAAATAAAACTTATGTAATATTCATAATTTTGAAGTTATTTTTTTGAAATATAAATAATGGATTATTAGGATGTATATTAGTAGACTGAAAATAAAATATGCAAATTTTATTTTCTTAAATATATAACAAAATGGATGTTCACCTATCCACACAAATAATTCAAGGCTTTGTTTCCGACAGAAGGATGACTTAGACTTCGGTAAAAATAAATTATCTCTATATATGAATGAAGTATTTTCCTGTACTATCAACTGTCAAACAATATTATTTTTTTCTTTTTCTTTCAACGCTTCGTATTTGAAAAAAACTAGTTGTTGACACAAATAATTCTGTAACTCCAAGAATATATCCAAGTACAAATAATTTTACTGCACATAGTATAAATTTTGAGAAAACGTTAAGAAGTCTTCAGACTATTGAAATTAAATAGTCTGAATAAAGTGCAAAATAAAAATGGCTGAATAAATTGCGAAAAATGCTGCTTGAATAAGTCGGGATATAAAATACCTTTTTCAAAAGAATTTAATGCTCATTAAACTCAAATATGATTGTATAGCATTTAATACAAGCCACAATTAGTATACATATAATATTAATCATTTTTTACCAAATCATAGAATTTAGCAATACACATCTACTAAGAATTGAATTTTAATCGTACATTACATTTTAAATATTTTTTTTGAATAATTTTAAAAAAAAGCCAATTTCAATCATAAAGAATTTCTGCATTTGTTGTTTGCATTCTACATATTTATTTTTTCATGAACTGAACTATTTCTATTTAGGTCATCTCCTAATTGTACATTTATACTTGATTACTTTTTTTCTACACATTAAATTAAGTTCGGTAAAGAAAAATGACCCTCAAAGGTATTATTGATGATGCTATGATAATAATGATCATAAAAGAGTCACTGAGTCTTTGGAGGAAAAGGTCATTAAACAAGTTGCCAACCATACACTTTCTTTTATCATTTTTACTTTAATTTTGCTAATTATTCTTTCATTTTTCCATTAAATATTTTATCTCTTAGGCATGTTTCACAAAATAAAAAAAAATGGGTTATTCTCTTTTCTTAAATAACAGTGCACAGAGAGAGAGAGAATGATTACATCCCAATACGCTTTACAACTTTTCGGCTTCTAAAAACATTCCTGCTTAAAAAAACGTTAAAAATTCAAAAGAATACCTTAAGCTTTATATATACTAAGCAGGAAAAACTGCATTTTGTAGGAAAGTTATCCAGAACATAAAATAAAAAGAACTTTTTTTGAACATAACTTTTTTTGAGTGCAATAAATGTATTTCTTGAGTAAAAGGACTTTATAAGATTTGTTTGTCCAAAAATATTACATATGCAGGTTGCAAAACAGGTTTAATTTAAGAAATGTGGAAAATTTTTATATTTATTTATGTAAATGCATATGTTTCGAGTGTTTAAAAAAATCAAATGATATACTTTTGAGACATGTAAAGAAAATATTTTAAATTTATTAGAATTCTAAATATAAGTTTTCATACTAAAAGTAATTAATCATAACTTATTTAGAGATCTTTATAATAGAAATATGAAGAATAAGTAATTTAAAAAAAGGAAACATTCATAAAACAATCAACTATTTCATAGCAACTAAATATTATAAGTAAAATAACGAAACAATAAGTTACATTTATAGTTGAAAAAACGTCACTCTCATAATTTTTTAGAGAAAATCCCATCGGAAAATAAAACGGAAGTCTAAGTGTTTTATTAAAAAAGGGAAATTACCCCTCCCACACACAACAAAATGCAAATACTTATTACAAAAATCTCTCTTTAAATTAAGATTGAAAATATAATTTTTTTCAACATAATTTGAATTAAGTTGGAATTGAATATTTTGAAACAAATTATAAATATATTCAATACAGGTAATATGTTTTATGATTTAATGGAATATTTTATTAATTTAAAATACTTTAAGCAAAGTTAAATTTACTTTATAATATATTACCATCTTAAATCTGATTTGTAAATATACAGTAAAAGTATTGTATATAAAAGAGCGATAAACTAAATCTAGAACGTCATTAAGAAAACAACTTATTACATAAGCAATTCCAATATAATGTCCTTATAAAACTCAAAGTATTATTCGCTTCCAAAGTTTTTGAGCAATTTTAAAAGATACTAAAATTGAAAAAAAGAGGTGAAACTGTTACGCTGAAAATAAAATTCACTTAGTCTCGCTGAAGTAAATGCTCTACTCACGGATGAATAGAACGGAAAAAAACTATGAAAATATATTTTAATATAAATTTTAATGTGAACTAACATATGAAAAAATAAAATAACATCCAAAAAAAAAAAAAAAAACTTTGGAGAATAATAAATAGTCCAAATGAACCGTATTGTCCTGTGACGTTATATGCAATATTTAGTATTCGTAGTTGAACAGAAATCGTTGTGAAAACGGAGGACAAAAATGAAAAATTATTTCAATAATTGTCGGGAAATTAAAAAAAAAATTGTATTAATTCCCCTAACTGATACTTTTTTCTTTATTATTTTCTTTAAGGGGGTCCAAATTGGTCATTACTCTTACTGTATGTTTACTACATTGTTTTGATTGACAGAATTTTGAATGGAGCCATTTTAAACCTTTTTATGCAAATGATGTTTTTAGCTCTATTTTCTAAAATTTATAAAACAATGACTAACCAATTTATATACTCATAATCAATTCAGTCTTAAAATATCTCGGATGCCTCAGTCTGTGCAAGAATCCTTATCTTATAACTTGTCGTTTGAACGCTAGACCTCAAAAGTATGATAGAATATAATTTAAATAGAAAAGATTTTAATGAATTCAATAATAACGTTAAATTTAATATTTGTTGTATAAGTAGGGATGTTTTGTAGCGAAGCGATATTAATATCCTGGATGTTGTAAAAATTTAGAACTCTTAATTGAAAATATTGCTTTGTAGCAATAAGTCAGAATGGATATTACTGAATAAATAATTCAAAGTATAATCGTAATTCTACAACTAAAATCAAACTTATGTAAGAGAATAACTATCTCTAAAAAACTATATTCTGATACAAAGAACAAATAAATAAATACAAACATTTTCAAAAAAAACTGTGAATATAGATAGGTAAGAGAAATGACTGTGAAGTCATGTGACATAATATACGTCAGAATCAAACACAGTGATGACAAATTTTATCTTATCAATAGCCCTTTAGGAGCCTCCTTGTTTTCGTATGTACAGATTCAAAAACTCTAAGGTACCCTAGGCCCCATTTTCTTCCCCATTGGGCTTATTATCTTTGGTAGACATGGAGGTCAGCCCCCAGCCTTTCCGATTCATTTTTTATTTCTGACCCTTTTTCTCATTGTTCTGTTTTTATCATTTTTCTAATTGTAGTAATGTCTAGATCACAGCCATACTATGTGCGGTATAGCATAGCCATGTTTGAACCTTGCACCATAAATCTTAACATTCACTCATACTCACAAACTGCATTATCAGTAAATTTGATTCTACGTCTAAAGAATTCTTAAGAGAATTTCGAAAACAAAACAAAACAAAAAAAAAAAAAAAAAAAACCACTTTGCAATGCACATCATAATCACTCTAAGAATCAAAGTGTAAGGTTTCGAGTCAGTGCTAATTTCTCTTTTGTACTATTGTGACATTGGGCTATTCGCGGTTTCTCTTCACTAACCTTGGGGACTTTTAATTGAGATTGATTGCTTTCGCTAAACAACCTTTGCCCAACCAAAAATGAAACGTGATACGTAAAGTTATTATGTAAAGCAGTTAGAAATGAAGTGAAGTGGTTGAGTTAAGATATATATAAACTCCTACTGGAAGTAGCAAGATAGTCTAGAGAGAGGCTGAAGGAGTAGAGAGATTGAAATAGAAGGTTCGAGTAAAGATTGTTGCTAGAAGTATATTTGCTGTTGTTCTCAACAGTTGATTCAGAGTCTGAGTTGCAGCCGAGGAAGGATTAGTGGCAAGAGTCTGTTACATTACTATTGGTAGGTTGAACTAAGGTATTAGAAAGCTTACCGTAGAAAACATAGTCATTTGTTGTCATAGTAAATATAAGTTAATAAATTAAGTATAGATTGTTCTAGTGTCTTTTTAATTATTTGTGTCGTAGTGTTTAATAATTGAATCTAGTAATGGCACAAGATGAAGCCCGGGTCGGGCGGGCGTCACACTATACTGTCCACACCAACACATATATAGATATATACTAGATAGTACATTTAGATAAATATATTTTACATTTAACGAAATCCATTACGACTATGCTATTTTAAGTCGATTTTGAAAAATCAAATTACGTTAAAACATTCCTTAATGAGTGCTTCATTTGAACAGAAAATGCTAAGAAAATTGCTGCATAGGCTGAAAAACATACAAATGGAGAAAGGAAAGAGTAGATAATTTAAATATTTTTACTGAAACATTTTTTTTTTAAAATTTTTTGGGTGAATATATGCTTATGAATTCTTCCATATTCTAAGCATTCTAAAGCAATCATTCTATAATTTGGAGCAATAGAATCAACGGAGTGGATTTGTAAGAAAAATGTATAACTAAGATACACCGAGATCATATAGATTGCCTTTGATGTCAGACGGACCAAGGTATGACATACGAGTTGTGGATATTAAATAAAAAGAATGACGATGCTACAGAAAAAATAAGCATACGACAAATGTCAGCGACCAAGAGCTGTTTAGCGTAAGGCCTTCTCTTTTCAATGCAGTGCATTTTGCTTCTGTAAACAAATCCATACCGTCGTAGCTTTCGTTCATATATGTATTTTTTTTCCTGCTTCGCCGAAAAAATGATGAGCGAGCAAAGAATAGTTATGAAGTTTCACATGAAAATATGGAAAACCACTACTGTAACATAATTTTTTACAGAAGTTTAAGGTTTTCAATATTTATCATGTGTATGCGTTTTTGCAGTTGCATAAGCATTTGAAAAATACCCGAGAGGACGTTGAAGATGATCCATTCCCGGGTCATCCCTTCACTTCAAAAAAAAAAACGTTAATAATTAAAGACATTAATAATTAAATTAAGACGTTAAAAATCGGTTATCTAGTTTTGTCTGATTGTCGGTAAAAGAATTATAGGAATGATTAATGAGATTAATATGTGATTAATGAGATTATAGGAATTGACAAAAAATCTGTGCGTCAAATTTTACGTAACAAATTTAACATACAAAAAGTGTTTGCTAAAATAGTGCTTAAAATTATCCCGTTTGAACAAGAAACGCACAAAAAAAATTGTACTGACAATTTGAATGCCATTGAAAACGACCTAAACTTATTGGAAAGGATATTAACCTTTTGAGTACGGCTGGCCGATCTACAGGCCAAAAGGAATATACCCTTAAAAGCCGGCGCAGACCGATGTAGCGGCCAAGCCGTGCTTTCCCCTGTAAACAGCTTTCGAATCAGCATGAGGCCTATTATAGCCCCGGAACATCATCTGCTTGACCGGTTTCTTTTGTATTCAGAAGGAAGGGGGGGGTGGAGTTTCCTCTTTCACCCTTACCTAAAAATCCCTCTTTTTTCCTTCATACTCAAATTCTCACTAGCGGTGAGTGCATAGTTATTTTTGTAAGTGATTTTGTCATCTCGATTACTTAATCATTTCATTTTAAATTAATTTGATTTTTTTTAAAAAAAAATGCCTAAACGTAAAAGAGAACTTACCGCGGAAGAGATTCAGAATATTTTCGCTGATTTAGAGACGAAATTTTTGATGATTCTGATTCTGATTGTGAGTTAGAAAATGAGGAAGATGATTTAGATCAATCTTTAAATTTGAGTCGAGAGGTTGATGATGAGGTTGTCTCCGAAGAACAAAATAAAAAAAATCTGGAACGACCCACAAATAACCCATAAAGCGACAATTTTACCTTTTACAGGAAATAATGTGATAAAAGGAGCCGCTGTAATGAAATTATTGGATTAATATGTTGAACTTAAACAATATTTAAATATTTGGAAATAAATTATCAATTTCTAGTTCCACTTTATTATTAAAAGGTTCCACTTTACTTTATTATTCAAATAATAATATATATAAATATTACTAAGAAATATATGTTACACAAAAATTTTATTTCCAAAGTTTATTCAAAAAAGGGTTATAACTTTAAGTGGTGATTTTTTTTTTATGATTTTTATTTTATTTTTTTCATTCTAAAGAATATAATTACATATTTTCATAATGAATGATTTTTTACTAATACACGTATTGCTATGCATTTTGCAGATTTAAAAATACCTCAGTTCTACATTTTTATTAACTTTTATACCTGTAAAACTACTTAAAATATATTTGTGGAGAATTTGAAGCAATTTTTGCATTCTGTTTTTGATGAAAATTTGTGCATAATTACACAATGTATTGCTGTACAGAAGCATATTTTTATTG
>BMAW01003411.1:191576-265880 GCA_019974015.1 Nephila pilipes
AAAAAATTTGTTCGTTTTCTTTTTTTTTTCTCGCCTATTTATTCATGAGTCACACTTTTTATGTACGATAGTACAAAGAAAGGAATGTTCGGGTGCGTTCTAAGGCACCCGAACGTTTGAAACTCTGAATAGAGAATCAAATGGCTCTTGTAAATGAGCATGAAAAACAAGTTGTAAAAGCTTTCATATCGACAAAGAATGCTTCTCCCTCTTGATTATTGTTGATTCTTTCAGGTTTTGGTCATTATTGATTATCATATGCCTTTTTGGTGTAATAAAACTTAGAAATGCACATCTGCCTTCTTGTAAATCTTCAAGGTTGCTTTCATGTAGCCGGAAAACTATTCTTCCGTGGTTCTTCCTCTTATTGCCGTAATAAATCTTTAGAAAGTGATTTTCTTTTCTGTTACATTGTCGGACATAGGATAAATAGAAACTATGCCGACGAACTTAAAAGAAGGCCTTCTACTTTGCGAACGTTATCGGGAAACTGAAAATAACCGTTCAGTGAACTGATATTGTGTTAGATTTTGAGAGATAATGTAAAAAGGACCCAGTCACTTAGGGGACTGTCCAGACGAAGTGGGGGGGAGGGAAAAAACGATATTTGAAGCTAAAGTTTTCCTTCGTTTTGAAGAAAGTAATGAAAAATTGTTGTCAGTTTTTTCTAAACCGATTGAGAAGTCTGTGCGTTGAGAAGGAAAGGTTTTTGTAATTATTTTGAATGTTGATCGAAAGAGTTGTCTTCGTAGGAATGTATTGGCTTTGGCTCTATCATATGCACAAAATCACACACAAAAATCAGTATATTATCGCACAAAAATCAGAGCAGTAATCTTAGAATTAAAACAATATTATGCAATTCTTTTGAAATTTTAAATAAAAAGTAAGGATTATCTAAAGGTTAAGAATATAACTTTTTGTACGAAAAGTGAAAAAAAGGTAAGAAGCTCCAGTATGTTGTCATTACTTGCAAAACAATTAAGTACAAATAAGAATCATATATTCCTTTTATATAAACAAGATTACCGAGATACATGAAGCTCCTCGGCAACTTAAAAATGTTTGCAGTCATAATATTTTGTCTTCGATATCAGCTTATTGTTTGCGTTTTACTAGAAGTATTCTAAAAATTCAAAGCATTTCCTCTTTTTTACTAATTGAAACATTTATTACTATTGGGAAAAAAATAATTTTAAATTTCTTATGTGCATTTAAAGAATTTATTTTTAGGAACACGTAGGTAAACTGATAAATTATTAATATTTCATTTACAAGTAACATAAGGGACAAAGTAATAAGACGGTCCTCGTAATTTAAACAAGTAACGAGAACGATAGCCGAGCTAGAGCGTCCACTTCTAATTTCCACACCGCGGATACGTAAGGATTTTGATTTAATGCGTATCAGCTCTGCTACATGTTGGAACACCTAATCGTCACCTTTTGTTTGACCTAACCGTCAAAACATGTGGAAACTACAATGTGGCACTATTTAACAAAGGCCAACATTTATAGCCTTAGGATACTCACATTTTAGAGCATAATGCGAAACCCCTTTTTTTTAATGGTTTTGCTTTTTATTCATCTCATTTATTTGCCATAGTGAATATTTTATCATAATTTTCAGCATATATAGGAAGAATTAGATCAAAGAAAATAAAGTTTTCATTTTTGAAAAATGCTTGTTAATAAAATTTAGACTTAATCTTAGGATTCATTCAATATTATAAATATTAATGTATCACAGTATAATGGATTATGGAACAATAAAAAATGACAATTATACATCAAATGTATCATTCCTTCATGGAAGATATATAAGAAAATTCTTAAGAGTGTTTAAATTTTTAAGATTTCTCTGGCATGTTCTAAAAGAGAAAAACAATTATAAATTAAGTAATAATGAAGTTTCCAAAAGAGCATAGTTTATTTATGATGATATGTCTATTGTTATACAAATGCTGTGAATACTTATAAGAGCTTTTAAACTTACTTCATTATCGATTTGAGAAAGTCTGAATTTTACATTATAACATCAAGAGACAGGATCAGCAATTTTGCTTTTTATTTTATTTTGTATTACTGATTATAATTACGTGCAATTTATGAAGTATCATATTATTTTCTTCTTATTTCTAATTTGATTATTTTAAGTTTTAACACCAGGTGTGTATCAAATTCCTGCATTTAAAAGAATTAAAAATAAATTTAAAATATTTTATATCTATTTTAAAAAAATTTACTGAAAATCAAAATATAAATAAATTTTACTTGAATAATATCAATTAAATTTGGTTAGTTTATTGTGTGTACCTTTGTCTACAAGGAAATAAGCGTTTCATTTTTTTATGCAATGTTTTATATTATCATCATTGTTTTGTGCTATTTCTCTCAATGCTCTTAATAATATTGAAAAAGGAAATCTAGGTGAAAAGCAGCTTAAATTGTAAGGAAATAATTTCTTTTTTTAAAAAATAAAATAAATAAATTTCTCAAATTTTCTTGTACTGAAATTGTAATTGAGATCTCCAAGAAAATATGTTTCCCTAAGAAAGGGAGACTCTTTGTATTTAGGGACTTTCTAAGCCGCGAACATCCCCATTGACTGCGGACAGCAGCAATTATCTTGCTTCTTTTGTATGCCTATGTATGGTGCCATCCATGAGCGATAAAAAAGGGGGAAGTAAACATCGCCTAAGGCGCCGTCTTTAAGGGCCTTTTCCTCACAAAACCCGCCGTCTTCAAAAGGTTAACACGAGCCGAATTGTGGTTTATTTACCTATGATTCTGATGTCAAGCGCCAATCCATCCACTGGGAGAACCCATCTTCACCGAGAGCCAAAAAAGTTCGAATGAGCAAATAAAAGTTCAAAGCAATGTTTCTTTTTTCTTATTTTCTGTCTTCATGGGATTACGTACCTTCACTAGGTTCATGAATGTCAAATTATTAATCAACATTACTACATTCGCGTTCATGCTGAGCTCCATGAAATAATACGGGATAAGAGACCCAAATTATGGAATAACAATTTGTTCTTTATTTTTAAAAGATTTCTAAATGAAGTATAGCATCCCATTCACCTTATTCGATGGATTATTAGACCACCCACCTTATTAGCTGGATTTTTATACGTTACCTAAGATGAAATCTGTATTATATGGAACAAAATTTGAGTCCTTCGAAATTGTGAAAAGAGAAAGTTTCAAGCGTCTTTAAGGAGCTGAAAGAATAAAACTTCCAGCACTGTGTCCAACAATAGAAGATTCGCATGTATCGTTGTAGGGATATATGAGGGATGCGTATTGAAGTTAACAAAATATAAATATGATTGAAGTCAAAATAGAAAAATTTTCCAGTGTGTGTCTCATTTTTTAATACCTTACTGGATATTAAAAAATGTCTCATTGTGTGTCTCATTTTTTAATCGTCTTGGTCAAAAGGACAAGAAAGGAATGTTCCAACTATTCCACATATCATAAAGGAAGACTGCAATCTTGGAATTGGCAACTTTCTTCTCCCCGTTTTACATGCTTTCAAGAAATTGACACCATGTATAGACTATCAGTGATACTTTTAATTACTTTTCAAATAATTTAACTCATGTAATTTTCAGTAAACATTATATATGTAAATTGAAATAATCCAGAAATATACAAAGTAAACAATATATTCAGAATGTGCTCATATCAGTACATGAGAATGATGGAGGTATTTACAGTACATTCATTTTTAAATGGATCTTCTGCATTATAATTTACAATAAAGTTTCATTTTCTCATGCTTCACTTCCAAATCAAAATTAACAGGAAAAAGGAAAACCAATTACTAGTTCCGTAACAAATCATTATTTTAAAGAGTATCAAAATCATTCTCTTATCTTAAAATTTCTGAGTTATTTCTAATTTTAGTTTTCATGAAAGAAAACTAATAGAAATAAAATTTTCTTCATTTCTGGATCAAGAACTTGCATGTTAAATTCATTGGAGTTATTCTCATAAAGGTAAAGAATCTAAATTTACTCAGTGCAAACTATACTGACCTTTAAGAATCATACTTTTATTTTCGAGAAAAAAGTTCCTCTCTTAAGGAAAGGTAGAAACAAAAATTGAAATTTCTTGGAATCGAAAGGGGACTTCTATAGTTTTTTTTTATTTTTTTGAAACATTCTAAGTGCATTTATTTCTTTAGGGAGCATGTACGAAATTCCGCTGAAGTATTTTACTCCATAATAAAAAGATTTTGAAAAAAAGAAGAGATGAAGAGATGCATATATATATATATATATATATATATATATATATATATATATAGGAAGTAATGAGGCAAAATACAGAAATTACACTTTCAATATTTGTATAATTTCTGAGTTTTAATGCTAAATCCACATAACATTCTTAAAAAACACAAAAGAATAATACCCCAAGAAATGTTGACAGTAAAAATAAATAAAAATGGTCATTATATATATGAGACAGAAGTGAAAAGAAAGTTATTCTTTATATAAAAAGGATAACTATTTTAATTTAAATGAGTTTTATAAAATGTAAATTAAGAGTCGTATTTCCAATTTATTTTTAAATTGTAATTTAAATTGAAAAAAAAATAATTGTTGTTTCATTTTCTATGCATATTCGTAACACTGATCAAAAATTCCTGAAATGATTTCCAATGTTCAAACATACATTCAGAAACTTTGAAAATAACTCACCAGGAAATGATCTTCTGATTGAAATGAAATTTAATACTCATAATGATAAAGATAAGAGGTTATCTTGATCTCAAAAAAAAAATAAAGACTATTAATTAAATAATATAATGTGTATAATTATGCAAATATAGTTCCCCTACAATAGTGCGCAAAAGTAGTTTTATCTCTTTTTAATAATTCATTCGAAGGTTTTTTGATTTATGTAAAAAAGTCTAAAATATTTTCAAATTTCGGAGAGAAAATGTAATTCCACAGAATCTTGATTAATGTTTGCTCTTTCGGATGCACATTTTTGCATTCAAATAGATCTAACAGTAAACATTTGTGGACGATATAGAAATTCCATGCGATTAACACTACGCTCACGAAATCAAATCAGCCATTGGATGGAGCCTTAATTTAGCGTAATTACTTTCAATCGAAAGTTCTTAGTACAAATAATAGTAGATTATTATTATTTTATCAAAATGAAAACATATACATTTATTCACGTCACTGTGAGAGAAAATTCTAATATTCTTAAGTGTAACTGAAACTTATATTTTGGATGAATTTTCTAGAATAAATAGTAACAAAGCAATTGTCGGATGAACCATTTTAAATAAGGGCAATTTGAAACGAAGATCAAAAGATAGTGTCTAAAGGAAAGGTAAAAGATAATGTTTATCAGCATATGTCATTAATCAGGTAATTACTGACAGCCAAAGAATCTTTCTTTGTGAAAGTTATCAACCACCGAGCATGCGAACTCATCTAAAAGTGAAATGCTTAATATGTGAAACTAATTAAAGAACTAACGAACTGCTGAGTTGAGGTGTCGGATACTTCACAGAATCTCAGAAAAGGAGAGAAACATGAATCCAGTTTACAATGGTTGTTAATTTTGAGAAGCAAATGTTTCCCTGGGGATAACACCTGCTTATTTCGTCTTTATTCTTCTATTAAAGACAAAGTGATGCTTCGAATAAAGGGGTGAAAAATTATATGTGAAATTACTCGAAACAAGCTATTTGTTTAAATTAGTAGCAAATCCTATGCAACCAAATTTCTTGATATATAATTAGGAAGGGGGATTTTTTTCAATGTAAAGCATTTGTATAGATTGTTCTTAATTAGTAACTGTTATCTGTCATTTATATATATATATATATATATATATATATATATATATATATATTGAATTGAAAAAAATCGTATAGTTACAGAATTTTAATCGTAATTAATGTAACTTAAATGGAATGGAATGTAAAACATCAGATATTCCATTTTTCAAAAATTTCAATTGGTAATATTTCACAATTAATACCATTTTAGTAATAAAATTTTATTCGTTTAAGATAATATTGCAGTTAAATATTGTTACATAATTTCTTTTACATCTGCAGATTGACAATCAAGTTATTAAACATAAAAAAACGAAACACACTGGGAACAGTTCCAAAATATTTCTATTAAACAAATATGTTCTTAGAAGTCAATTGGTTAGGCATAAAGTTAAAATTTCCTTATGTATTTACTGTTATTTTATGCGAATTCGATGATATATTTACAAAATTAATGACACATGAATTGTTGTTGGTATTCCATTTTAGAAATATTTCTATTGGTCAGAATAGCTACAGCAGTTATATTTTCAAATTTTAGTTTCAAGTGTGATTGGGAGTAATCAGCGATAATAATTAAAATTAACATCACTAAACTTTTTGCTCAGATGGAGCTCTTATAATTTAGTCATAGATATTAGTATCAAACAGAAAAAAAAATATCATACATTTTTATCTAATTTTATTTCTACAACAGATTAGTTCTTTCGGTATATTTGAAAAAGGTGAAAAAGGTATCTCGATCTTATATACATATCAAGAAAGGAGGCTCATATATGTTTGTGATTGTACGTTCCTTTAAGAGTTTCCAATAAATATTTGGCAAAAACTTTAACACTAGGTTTACTAGGAGGCAATTTGACCCCTCAGAGGAAACTTTTCTTTAATTTTCTTCAAGAAAATTATTTCAGTTTATGATTAGAATATCTTATTTAATATTTACATACATTTATAAGATATATAATCGCATATCTTATCTTTTTCTTCTTTTTTTCAGTTTCTTTGGAAATTATATAGTACACCTACTTTTACCGAAGAGGTAATTATGACCATTTGAAATAAATATGGTTATGTTTAAAACAGAGCAACTAAAAAAGTATTTCTTCTTAGTTCCAAGCTCAATTCGATTAAAATTGACAGAAATGAAAAAATAAAATTACCTGTTTCAGTAGCATATTATAATAATACCAAGGATGGAGTTGGACATCACAGATCAAATGGAGTATGTACGTACCACTAATTAAATATTATCAGTAATTTGTAAAAATCCTTTAAGTTAAAACATAAGAAATAAAAATAATAATAATTGATTATTACAGCTAATGTAGTTTTATTCTGGTTAGGTTTTCTACTTTAACTTCATAATATGTAGGCCAAATTATATTTTTTCTAATTACATATCGAATGGGGTCATTTTGACCTCTTTGATAAAAATAGGTATCCACCAACTCAGAGTAAACCTTGTGTTAAATATAAGTATAGAGGAAGTATTTCTATGTCAAACAATTAATTTTAAACTGTAGCAAACTTTTAATTTTTTCTAATCTTCATTTTATGTATAATAATGGATAGTAAAATAATAATTTTGGAACACGAATTTGCGAATGTATCTTCAATATCTTTCATCAAATTCATCAGTCTTAAAGATTCTACTGTAGAATATAAGTAATAGTAATTTACTTACGCAGTAATAAATTACTTTAACTTACATTACTCAGTTCTAAATTACTATTACTTAGTAATTTAATTACTTAAGTAATAGTAATTTAGAAGCATTAAGGATTCTTTATTTCCCATAATTGTAATGATTTTTCCGTAATTCAGAATTTCTATACTCTAGTAATCAACCTTCCGTTGACCAATCAGGACAACTGTTATAAGATTACATTTTTGGTGTTTGATAAAGAATTAGACGTCATTATTAACTACAATTACTAATAATTATGAAACTGTAAAGAAGTATCTGAATTCAAATGTGATTACAATTTTGTATTCAGATTATGAATTTCCTTCATGCCTGGTCACCGCCGAGCATATATAACTATGGTCAAGTAATGATAATCTCACATTAATTGGTTCTTAAATATTATTATTTCAGTAAATTCTTTGAAGACTATAATTAAAAGTTAATTTAAAAACTCAACATGTAACAGACGTATTTTATTTCTAATTATTAATGAATTATTCCGAAGGTTGTTACATTATCAAAACAATACCATAGATCTTTAATATTATTAATATTGGCATTCTGAACGAATTTTCTTGCTATAAATGGTAAAACTAGTATTGCATACTAATTTTAAGATTTTTCGTTATTCAAAAATTAATAAATTACAGTAAAAATATGAGTACTCATTTTCCATTATTACCACAATGTACAATTACTGCTCCACATCAGATAGAACACCAATCACAAAAAATCATTAAATAAAAAATATTTTCCTTTTCTTTTTTGAGTATATATACAATGGCATGTATATATATACAGCAGCAGAAAGAGCAGTATATATATGAGCATATACATATACATATATAAGGAGCAGCATATATACATAAGTAAGGCTACATATACATATATATATAGCATATAGAGAAAGTATATATATATATACATACATATATATATATACATATATATACATATATATATACAAGGATAATATTACTACACTTTTTTTTCACTTACATCACACCAACATTTATATGGGAAATATAAAATTCTTAATCTTCATTTTTGTTTCACAGTTCAGGAACGTTGCATTAAAGCATGAAATAATTTACAATATTTTTACACATCCTTCGGAACTCATTTAAGAACCTTCAATGTTTTTTTTTTTTTTTAATATCTGAAATCCCATTTAACTGTCCTGAATTTCTCCGCATAAATTTGACACCAAATTTGGTCGGGTATTAAGATTACTCACATATTTCTTTGCTTAACTTAGTAATAAGATCGCTAAAACGAATCCGTGATTTATGTGACTTAACGATTGATTCTTTTTTTTTTATTCATTTTGCTATTTAACTCTATCTTTCTCTCTTCCACACTACTGCAGAAATTAACAAATTTGAACTTCTTACAAAAAATAGTTTTTTTTTTTTTTTTTCAGAATTGCAATACTTTAAGAGCCAAAGAAGTGAAAAGCAGTAAGAAAAACACATGCAAGCTTTCTTGTTATAAATTACTGTTGTTTAAATTTATTTTGGCTCATTTCAAGAGAGCTTACACTACTTCATTTTAGAAGAAGTAAAAGTAACAGAATTGCGATTGTGTATGCTAAGCGTTTTGAGTGTTTAATCAAAAAAAGTTCTAACTGCTAAGAATTTCACCCATTTTTTTTCTGTCAATGCAAGATTCTTTTTAAAAGTTTCACATTCTCTTTCTTTCCAGTTTTAGAAGAATTAACTTTCGCATTCCAGAATTTTAAAACAATTGACATTCTTTCGATGTTTAATGTGTTATTTTAACTCTTAAATAACACTTTTTCTGACAACAAACATTCCATAGCTTATTTGGTATGCTCTAAATCTTTACTTTTTTTGTTTTAAAATAAATTCAAATATTTACTAAATAAGTTCGAATATGCATGAAATTCCGCAGTAATTTATGCCTGACATTTGACTAGATCCAAACATATTTCTTTTATTTAAGTTGAAACATTTGAGTAACTATTTCTTAGTTATTTCTATACATTAGATTATTTAAGTCAAAGTTAAATATTTTAATGAATGATGAAACTAAGTTACATTGGAATGAAATGTATGGACTCCGTATATTAAGAAACATTTCAGCATCGTAATTGAGTACATAAAATGGTACAAACTGCTAGGAAAAGTACAGTCTTTATCGCTAAAAATTTGAATATAATTATGTAAATAGTTTAGAAATATAAATTATAAAAAAAGATATTCAGGAAATGCAAATGTTAATATAAATTTACAAAGCAGCTTAGTTTTATTTATTACTTTTTGAATGTTGGGAATGTTCTAAAAGTAAGTTTTGACATTATTTTTGACCAAGACAGTTTATTCCTAAATAAATAAACCATATCATCATGCACTTTCGAAATTATCAGAATTGACATTGAGCATTTGTCGAAGCGTGCAATCAGTTAGAAGAAAACACACAGGTAAAATTCAGTAACCTGTGTTGCAAGGAATTATTGCTTAAATCCTACACCTCTGTAATGTTTCGGATGAAGCACGAACAATACGTATTGAGGAAGCCACGTCTGACTTCATTATGCACCTATCCGTTAACATTGTGTCTTGCACTGTAGAGGTGTTGTTTTCATTCATGGATGCGGAAGGACCCTACTACGATCTTCATCTTCCATGCTCTGCCTTCCTTCATTGAACTTGCAACACCAACGTTCAACCATTTGTCGAGAAATGACTTGTTCACCATACACAGTCTATAGACGTTCATGAATAACTCTCATTTGCCAATTCATACCAGATAATAGCACCAACTTTCATTGCCGACCACGCTGTCAGTAATGTCTCGAGTACGTTGATGTGTTGATACTCTCTTTTCTTCATCGTTCTGCGCATGCGTCATTCCTCTTCCACTGACACTGCTTGCATCGTTAAATCAGGAACTCATGTGAACTCTTATGGATGTTGTTTGCTTCATCTGCTACATCATGCACTATTGACGAGCCTTACTTTCGGAACATCACTCGTAAATTTACTAAAATTTCACTAACAATATTAAACTTATATTATTAGTGACCTAGAAACGATATTTATAAGAACACATAATTAGTGTAATAATTTTCCAATATAGTAGATTTTGCGGGGATTAGTTTGCTAAATCCTCTATATCTCTTACAGCTGATGATATGTTTTGCCTGTTAACTTAAGTGATCATTAAAATTTCAGAATTCATACTTTACTTCACAATCCCTTAAGATTAATAACATTCTAAATAAATAATTTTTCTAACCATAATATTTCTTACAAGAAAATAAATAATGTTTTCAGGTGTAATTTGCTGCAATAAAAGTATTCATACTAAGTGATTCGTAAAATTATATGAACAATATTGGGAGACGAGGCAAATTAAAATATTGATTAGAATAATTTAAGAATCAAATATGCTTATATATTTCACCAATACTAGTCCATGCGAAAACAGTCAAGATAATCAGACATTTCAAATGTATTAATTACTAATAATAGAATTAAAGAGATTTATATGTCACTAAAATGAGTAATATTTTACTTAAGCCAATTTCATTTACTTTACTTTTTAATTTATACTTTAAACACATATAAACAATATCATAAGAGGATAAGAAAACTTCAAGTTTCTATAAATTTTCTTTAATAAATATTAATTATACCACCTACATTTATTTAAATTAGTATCATTTTAAAACTTTAGGTACAATACAGTGTATCTTTACTTTAACAAAGCATCTTTCTTTGAAACAAATTCAACAGCTGAGACTTTGAAATGACGTCATTTTAATTAAAATAAATATCCAGTTATCTTCACTTTAAAAAGAGTTGTAACACAAGGTATATTTAAAATACTTAATGGTTTACAGTTTTTAACTAATATGCATAACTAATGAGTGGTAATTAAAATATTTTTTTTGTAAATAATTGTTTCGCTGGAGAAAATAAATTATTTTAAGGTTCTGGCCTGTAGATAATTAATTTAAGCATTATTTCTAACATACAAAAATGTAATAATTAATAAATGAAAGTTTACTTATTTCATTCAGTACTTAAGAAAATATTTCTGAACAGGTATTTTCAAAAAGAACAATAACAGTTTATAGATAATACTAAATTATTCACCTGCAACAATTAGTTATAGTTATATATGATTGCACAAAAAAAAGCACACAATAATTTATTACTATTTTAGTGCATTAATGCATTTGTGAAGTTCATTAGGGGGAAAATTGTATTTTCTGTTTCTGGTTTGTTTTAAATAAAATTATTACTAAAAGATAAATGACGAAAGCCTTCATCTTAATGCATGGAATAACATCTTTAACTATTCATTTTATTTCGTCTTATCAATTTTCTAAATTAAAATAAATCTGCTATTTCATTCATTTGATGGAGCGCCAATCTAATTAAAATCCATTTATACTTTTTGTATGATTATTACTCAGAAGTATTTTTACAGCTCTCTTTCATTTTAATTATTCAAAGTGCCTAGATTAAAATAGTGAAGGAATGGCATATCTAAAAGTTCCTTTAATAACATTGATAAAATTTCATCGGTTATTATTACTTGTTGAAATTGAAATCGAGATAACATGTTAACAGCGAAATAACGATTAATTACATATATATCTTCCGGATATGATTCTGTGATTACAAGAATAAATAGATTTGAGTTTCCTTTTATTACGCTAGAATGTGAGACGTATGTAAGTATTATATTATGCGTTTGCTTTGAATTGCTCCGAGGATGAACTCATCAGTAGAAGACGGCGACCCATTCAGTGTCTAGACCAGACCTGCCCAACCCAAAAGACTTTGTGGGCAGCATTATATATATATATATATGTAGAACGGGGGTGATTGTACATCCCGAATCTGCACTAGCTGGCTCTTACGTGAAGATATGGTTGTCTAGTGGAATCTATGATGACTACCGGATTCTATGATTACTTTGTACTAATTCAGTGATAAGACTTGGTATTACTTCAATTATTAGATGGATAGATGAAGAGAAGGTAGCTACAAATCTACTATATAGAAGTTATTTCTATTAAAAGGACCAATGCTTTTGAAAATGATAGATGGCTATCCAATTGTGTTCCATATGGGCGATGGGCGTAAGAACTCGTTCTGGCGTTCGGAGTTTAGTTTCATGGAGGGAAGCGCAGAGGAAAAGAAGGGAGATAACTAAACATCTCTCAGTTTTGTTCAGGAATAGGGGGCGCTGAGTGAGCTATCATATGACGCTGATTCAGGAACTTTGAATTGTTCAAAGTAATAATTAAAACCATATAGTACTCTCTAGTATTAATACATTTCGAAAACCCACTCTAGACAACAACTGAACTAAAACGTTTGAGCAAGAATAAAAAAAAAATTAATGTCAGGACATAAGCTGTGGACTACATGACGACATTATGCTGTACGATTATTCTTGTAGACTTTAAATAAAAAACTGCGGAAATACAAATTTTTATTTGAGTTGTCCTACTTAGTTTTGGGACTTCATTATTGTTTTTTTTAAAATCAAGCGAAGCAGTTTAGTAGAATGTCTAGCAACCGAAGTTAGACCGTCAAACTAAGATTACGTTTTGAAATTGGTTTTTTTGCTTTAAATTAAGCTGTCAGAAATCATAAAAATAATAACAGAACTAAAACTGTTTTAGGCAACCACTATAAAATATTTTACCAATCTGGATTGAATCATTGTAACAAACAGAAGTAATGAAAGTTTGGTGGTCTTGAGTCATTAATAATTGTTAAAAAATACAACAAAAAATTAAATGATTTATAATATGTATTTCCTGATAAAAAATTATTGATAGTATATATTTTTTTAACAAAATAGGATAGTAGGTAAAAAAGAAGGCAATGCCAAAAAATATTTCTTAATCTCACCAATTTACAGAAATATGAGAAAAAATGTACAAATGATGAAAATGACATTGGTGATGAAATTAATTATTTTTATAACTTAATATAAATTTTTTCACAAATTGTATTATCATCGAATATTGCATAATAATTTTTATGGATGCAGATAATTCTGAAGAACTTTATTTGAAATGAAAATTGTTCTGTTAACAAGGCATTGAAAACAGTACACGAAAATATAGGACATTGAATTCATGGAACAGTATGAAGCCAATGTATTTGGTGATTATATTGAGGTGCGATGATAGTTGAATAAGTCCTCTAAAATTCCAAAAGATGGAGCTCGTAGCATTGAAAATGGTCTGATTTTATTAAGCAAAGACTAGACAATTGTCTGTTATGTTATTCCTATTCGTGATGTTATGTTATTCCTATGTTATACCTGTTGTCACTTATTCCTAATCGCGATGTTATGTTATTCCTATGTTATACCTGTTGTCACTTATTCCTATTCGCGATCTGATACACATTTCGCACTTCAAAATTCTTTCTCGTAACTTCTCTGTCCGATGAGAACACCTATGTCTCTTTTCGAAAAGAATCCAAGGAAACAACCCAGCGTTTTGAATTTTGCTTCCAAAATAATGTCAACAACTGGACGTAGCAGCAATCGAATTTGTATTTGGTAGCAATACACTACCAAATCTAAACTTACATATGAATAAATTTCAGATTTGATTCGGATCTATTTAACAAATGGCAACACCCAATGATTACAACAATTTACATTAATAATGCCATCTGTCTTCAATAACAAGTATTTTTTGAAAAAAACCAGTACATAAAAATATTTGATATATATTAAATATAATTAGCAATATACATCAGAAAACTAAAAACAAATAAAAGAATATATCCTAATTGTAATGTCAACTTTTTTACAATATTCTAATGAAGTTTGGTCTTGTGACTGATAATTTCTATTTATTTAAGAAAATAATGCCCATATAAATATGTTACAGATTAAGTCCAATATTCTAATAGAACTAACTATTGTGAGAAGTAATGTATTTTTTTAGATACACTTGTCAGAAACAAAAATAGCATTCGTAATTATCATTTGTATTGAGAAGAAATTGGTGAAAGAGCTCATATGGAACTAAATTATGACGTTAATGGATTTATCAATTAACATAATGAAATACAATTAATTTCTAAAAATAATTTTCTTATTATACACTAATTTTTTTTTTCATATCTGACTGGTCATCATAAAAAAGGACTAAGTATCAAATTTCGTATTATTCTGAAAGTTGCAGAGCTGCAAAGTAATCTTTTTTTATAAAGAGAGCCTTGAGCATTTAGCTATATATACATATATTATACAATGTCTTTCAAAGGCCTTTGACAATAGTTATATGTATATATATATATATATATATGTGGTGTAAGATTCAGAATAATAACTACTTATTGCACACACACAGTTTATTTGCTGACGAAGGACAGAACATAAAAACACAAAACAAATTCATTAAACTCGCGTCATCACAGCATTAACGTCCAGCACAATCTAATTTAAAGCGCAATTTCCTGAACCGTCTTATTCAACGTCTGGCTCCTCCTCCATCTACGTCACATCTCACTACTCAGAATCTCTCTTGAAGTGTTAGGTGGCGCTCTGAAAGCAACATGGCTGCCTTCCGGGATGGTAGATCAGCAGGTCTTAGATCCCCCCCATATATATATATATATATATATATATATATATATATATATACATATACACTGGTGTTCAAAATTAAGAGAATTTGCATATTTTGTCATATTTCATGAAAATAATTAACCGAAATGTAAGAATATTGCTTCGAAACAAAGCTGCAGCTTTTGTGTGTCAATTACATTAGCGTATACGGTTATAGAGACGGAACGAGTTGAAAAACAGGATTTATAAGCATGCGTGCGAAAATCCGCAATTCGTTCTCTAACGTATTTCACCGAATTTCTTGGTGTTTTTTTGCAGTAAATGCTTAAATTAAAATTCAAACTTGAAAAGTGAGTAACGACCAACGTCTACATGATAGAATGAGTTGGCGAATTATGGGTAGGCCAGAAGCAGACCAGTCACAAATCTAGATTTGGAAAGAATTCGATTTAAATCCCAGTGGCGTGTTGAACTTTTGGAAACAGCTTAAGGATACAGCCTAGGCAAGGACCCCAAGCCTAGAAAAGCCTAGGCAAGGACGCCCAAGAGCCTTTACGGCCAGAGAAGATCACCTTTTGTCCATTACAGCGAGACGTTACAGGGGTGCTACAGCTTCTCAGGTCTTTCGTGAGTTGTATGCAGCCCCAATAACCCGGGTTTCCAGGGTGACTGTTTCCAGAAGACTTCATTAGAGAGGGCTGTTTGCTATCAGACCTGTTGTTTGAGTCCTGCTCTGGTCTGCGAACAAGAGAGTACGATAAAGATGAATCAGTGATCATACATATTGGAGCATGAATCAATGAGTGATTGTTCTCTTTCCTGATAAGTCTCAGCTCAGCTTATCCAGTGATTTCTGCCGTACCTTCATATAGAGAGAACCAGAGACTCGCAGCCTGCCCTCCAATGTCCAAGAAATAAATCATTTCGGAAACGGAGGCTTGATAGTCTGAGTAGGCTTCATTTAGGATGACCATTCACACTTCCATAGCTTTGAAAGAGGCAGTGCAATTCTTCATAGGTTTTGGGAATAGATCTTGGAGCCCCATATCCGATTCCTCAGGGGTCCAATTGGCCCTGATTTCCTTTCAATTGATGGCAACACGTGGTCATATAGAGTTCAGGTGGGCGACGAATTTCTGTAATGTGAGAATATTCGCCGAAATTATTCGCCAGCTAGATCTCAAGACTTCAACATTATAGATATGCCTGGGAAGCATTGGGCACAGCAATTACAATTCGCAAGGGGAAGGCAAATGCAGTTAACTTTTGAGAACCATCCAAGACCTAAAAATTGCGACCAATTGCCACATGTACTCATAAACTTCATTATTTCCAGCATAAAATCGTGTAGAGAACTCTATATATATGAACGAGGAGACTATATTCCCTATTAATCCATTTTTTTTGTCCTTTTCTGCAACTGCTGTTTCATACCTTGAGACTCCGATGAGTGTTACGCACTGTTCAGTGATTATTTTTTATATTACATCTATCCTATGTACACACAAAATTTTATTATAATCTGTCCAGAATTTCTAGAGATAATTCACCAAATCGGAATATTCTACGAATTTTGAACACTAGTACACCACACACGCACACACACACACACACACACACATATATATATATATATGAAAAGTCACCGGCCTACCATAGTAAACACATTTTTTTTTGCAAAATTAGTTTTTTTTTATCCAACATAATTCCCTTCAAGGGTGATACACTGATTATAGCGACCCTCCATCTTTTCGATACCATTTTTGTAGTACGATTTGTCCTTTGCTTCAAAATAGGCCTCAGTTTCGGCGATCACCTCTTCATTCGATGAAAATTTCTTCCCAGAGAGCATTCTTCTGAGATCTGAGAACAGGAAATAGTCGCTGGGGGCAGATCTGGAGAATACGGTGGATGAGGAAGCAATTCGAAGCCTAATTCATGGATCTTTGCCATCGTTTTCACTGACTTGTGACACGGTGCATTGTCTTGGTGAAGCAGCACTTTCTTTTCTTCAAATGTGGTCGTTTTTCGGCGATTTCTTCCTTCAAACGGTCCAATAACGCTATGTAATAGTCGCTGTTGATGGTCCTTTCTTTTTCAAGGTAGTCAATGATATTTATTCCATGCGCATCCCAAACTACAGACGCCATAACCTTGCCAGCCGACTGTTGCGTTTTCCCACGCTTTGGAGCGGGTTCATCGTGTGCAGTCCACTCGGATGACTGTCGATTAGACTTCGGAGTGAAATAATGGAGCCATGTTTCATCCACTGTCACATATCGGTTTATTACGTTTGATCATCTTCAAACACTGCTCCGAATCATTAACTCGTCGTAGTTTTGTGTCAAAAGTGAGCTCGCGTGGCGCCCACTTCACACAGAGCTTTCTCATACCCAAATATTCGTGAATGATATGATGTACACATTCAGTTGATATCTTTAGAGTGTTTGCTATTTCATTCAATTTTAATTTATGGTCATTCAAAATCATTTTGTGGACTTTTTTAATGTTTTCTTCGGTTATAACCTCTTTTGGACGTCCACTGCGTTCACTGTCTTCGGTGCTCATTTCACCACGTCTAAGCTTAGCATACCAATCCTTGATGGTTGATTTTCCTGGGGCAGTGTAAGGAAACTCGGCATCAAGCCAAGTCTTTGCTTCAACTGTATTTTTTCCCTTCAAAAAGCAATATTTTATATACACGCGAAATTCCTTTTTATCCATTTTTTTCACAATAACGAAAGTTGCTTCACTCAAAATGCAATAATTCACAAACTAATGATCCGACAGCTGTCAAATTTATACACGCATCTTTTGAGGGTTAGAGCTAACTAAAAAACATACGGATTTAATTCTAGTAGCTCCATCTGTGTGTCAGGCCGGGGACTTTGCAATTGACCTGTTATATATATATATATATATATATATATTTCCAAAAAAAATTAAGTAAAATATTAATCATGAACATATAAAATTTTTACAAAATTGGATCTTCCGTGTCACATGCGTGCTTGCTTCCTTTCATATTAAATTTCTTTTATCTTTTTTTCAAAAACTATTTAATTTTGTATATACGATTGAAAATTATGTACTTTTATTGGCCCATAAATTTGTTTAACAATGCTCAAAAACGAGAAATTGATTAAGATAATTGCTTGCTAGGAAATGATACAGAAGAATACCCTCTCTCTAAAATGGCATCTGGTTAGAAACATTCTATAATTCAGCACTGATCAAACTTTTCGCTCTCGAATCTTTTTCGCTTGTATTCGGGAACCTGTTAACCATGAATTTTAGCTCGCATATTCATCCATTTTTCTTCGAAACTATCTCTTTTCATTTCATTACAGTTTTTTTTTTCGTTTTCTAGACTGTATAAAAAACGATTGTGTTCACTTTCGGCATTATAACATCTCAGTGCGTACAGAAAACTGTTCAGTTAAATATTCTGGAAGTACAGCAAGTATTGTTGCTGTGCTGATGAAACAAATAAGTGGAAGCATGTTCATAAAGTATCTAATCAAAACTTGTTTTGACTACCCTTGCGTTGCATTAATTCTTCTTTCATGATAGGTTTTATCAGTACAAGAATATTCAATTAAATTATATGTTTAATGCTTCAATTCAATTTTGCAGTTGTAAGAACGTCGAAATAGTTTGTCGGATATCTATGTTGCTATACAGGTTCTGAAATTATTTTAACTAAACATATTGATTGTATGATTTTATCGTTTAAATTTTCGTCTGTAGCAATTTCTGTTGGATGCCCCCAGTAATATATATTGACCCTGTATATTTCGGCACAGTCTTGGTCCCAAACGTTCTGGTTTAAAGATATCTTATTGCATATTTTCTCTAACAGTCATCTTTGATTATCCGTAAGCAAATGAAATTTGGAGTACAAATATTATAGACCGTTGTATATCAAATTCTACTAGAGTTACATTTCAAAGAGGAAAACAAATTTTTTAAATGTAACAAAATACATGGTGATGCTCATTAATTTACTGATTAATATAATAATTTAGTTTCACTAGAGGAATTGAGATTGTTCAAATGTAATGAAAAAAAATTGAGAAATTTATGTACTATTCTTTATGACACTTTTTTTGAAAGGGTATCCCTCTTTTTTTGTCGTCTAGTCTATAACTATTTATCACTTCACTGTTGACATGAACAACAATTTCATTTTATATTAGCTGTACATTATGTAACTGCGGTTTGGTTTACTTTTTTTTATTTCAATATTCAGTTAGATTGTAATTGATACACCAAAACAGCAGCGTCATTTTCTTAAATTTTTAGTTTCTAATTAAACTAATTTGTCTTGGCATATTATTCCTGTACATGAATAAAAAAAAATTGTCTAGTAATTTTAATGAAAGAATTTTGAGTAGTAACATTTCCTTGAAGCAAAATTTAATGAATGAAGCAATGCACAATCCATAACATACTTTCTCTGAATTCTTAATGTTCAAAATAACAATTGAATTATATTCGCATTAATATATAATATTTTCGTTCATCATAACATAGAAACCACTCTAATTTTTGTAATAAACTTTTTTGGTTGCATAATATCTTCTTATTTCTCGGAACCTCCTTATAAGGTCAAGAATATTTTAACAAGCTGTCTGGAATTCCGTCACTCAATTTACTGGAAAAGAATTTCTATTTTCTATGCATGAGCAAGAGTGAAAAACTCATCCAACTTTTATTCAAACATCAAGAGAGCGACGTCTTTACAAATATAAGATATTATATATCCGCAAAGGGTTGTAAAATGCTTCGTCAATTGCAATTTTCAATATTTAAACTAAGACAAGACTGCAGACTGCATTGACATCGGTATCATCGATCTCATTTATATTTGTCTTCGTACAATATTAATGCCAATGAAGACCTAACCATTTTGTCGTCTGATTGTGGCCTTAAAAGGATTTACAGGTGATGTTTTCACAGCTTAAATTTATATAATATGCATCAGGAGTTTCAAATCCTCGAAATAGCATCATGGAAAAGTCCGACAAGGTCAGTTTCTGACGTTGGGCTATTCGTAATTTTCTCTTCACTAACCTTGGAAACTTTAATTGCGATTAATTGCATGAAATAATTTCTATCCTACCAAAATGAAAGATGAATATGTTAATTAGAGGCAGATGCATAATAAAGTGATTTAGATAGGACGGCAGATAAGGAAAGGGATATTTAGAGGATGGGTGCTAGTGTGATTAGCACTGAGTATATTCCCAGCAAAAGTTCGATGATATCAAGAGTTGAAGCCAATGATAACTGTCGCTGAGGATTTAGTAAATCAAAGTAACCTTAACTGGAAAGGTTTAGGTAAGAATGTATTATTGTAATAATATTTGAATAGGTAGATTAATCCAATGTCCCCCAAAGACAGCGAAAACATCTTAGGTATTGTATTATAGAAAATCATAAATAAATAGTTGTGTTAAATTTGACTGATGTGTCGTTGCGTAGGTTATTGACTTTTAGAGATAGTTGTAATTGACTGTGTTGTGACACAAGATATGACTGAAGTAGATTTTCCCCACAAATTGAAGTTAATTATGAATGATAACTCTTTTACAAAGCAACTAAACCTTGAATGAAACTGCTGAATTAATGAGTCGTGCTTTTTTTTTTATTAATCATTTATTCTAAAATTAATTTACATTACAAAGTGCCACGTTTTCTCAGATCATCAGCGTATTTAACTTTTTTTTTTATTTCTGCATGCCATAAGTGCTCTCCCTACCAAGATTGGTGTTATCTGGCATTTAATAGATCGAACTAAGATAACACTGAGGATTGCTATTGTTACACTATAAATTGTTCAATATGTACGAATTAATTAATAATATCGATGCATTTTTTCTCCTGTTTTAATATCTGCATAAATTAGGCGAGGCACATTAATAAAATGAAATAACAAAGGTTGATAAACATACATTTTACTCATTGAATTAATTTGAGAAAAATATAATTATTCCTATAAAATATTTAAATCATATCTTAGAAAAAAGAATTAAGATCAAACAAAATCTAATTTAAATTAAAATAAATTACATTTTTATACAAATATTCAGTTATAAAAGGAAACCATCTTAACGTAGTTGCAGATAATTTCAAATAATTGTTTGTTTTAAGAAATTCTTACTTTAAATCTTATTACTAATGTTAATGCATCTATTTGAGTAATATATTAGTTCAAGTTATAAATATGTTCTTCAGTATGTCTATGTCGCAATATGAGAATTTAGGAAGTACAAAATAAATGCAAATGAATGCAAATTCATTTGCATTTTATTCAAATAGTTATGCACATTAAGGTACAAGATAGTTGCAAACAAGATAGACGAAAAAGACAGTAGTAATGAAGGTTTTTAAATTCCCGTATTTTATTAAAAAGGAAATAAAGTGATGTTTTTTGTATATTATATTTATAATGTGCCTTTGCCTATACTCATTTTAAATAGTGTTTTATACTAATGGTTTGCAGAAAGATACACAATTAATTTTTTTTTATTAAAGTATCTGATTACCTTTCGAAATATATCTAACTATCTATGTTTTATGTAACAAAATGTTTTTAAAATAATCTGAAATTTAAGGAAGTTGAAGGTATTTTTATCATAATGTTTAAACAGTTTATATTTATTCGAAAATTATGCCCTTCTTGATCAATTTGATGTCCTTAAAAGCTGTAAGGAATTGGTATTTATTATTTTAGTTTCTTTATGCTCATTTCATTACGGTTGCCAAAATGTTCTACGATAATGTATTTGATGCCTTCAAATATTTCATTAAAAGAAATAGCATAACTACATGGAACACAATTAAAATATAAGAATCACAAAAACTTAGAAAATATAATCTCGAAAGAACATTTAACTTTCATCTTTAATAAACCCCTTGCGAATCCGACCTCTATATTTATATTTTTTAAGATCAAATTCTTTTACTTCAAGTATGAAATTAAATTTGAAGAAATTGAATTTATCCACCAAAACAACAGATAGAAAGAATCGACATCATTCATTCTATCAAAAGGCTTGCCAACATAGGAAAGGCGAATGAGAAGGCATCTCATATATAATCGATTTTTATATCGGTACGTGCATCGAATTCCGTTGGTCTTTTCGAATTGTACTCTGACGGGTGGCATCGAGAATTCTATATTGGGTCAATTATCGCGAAACCATCTCTGATTCTTGTCAACAGATATCTCCAGAGTACACTCTTGGGGCTATGGTAAGATATACTGATGTCAGGCAGAAGCACGTACGGAACTTGTATTTCAATCAACTTTAGAATAGTTCTGGAACTTCAACTGAAATAAAGGTATACATAAAACTTGTTGCTTAAATTAATACAGATAGAAAAAAAAATAGAATATCAAAATATTTTTCTATTATTATCTTGCAGAAGATCAAATGATATTATTAATGCATTGAAAATAAAATGTATTGTCTCCAAAGCATAAAGGAACAAGAAATATTTAATCATTTCATGAAATCCTTACAAGAAGAATTTTTTGAGTCATATTCTATCACAATAAGTTATTTCTCGGGACACATATGTTTCACTACAACAATTATGATTCTTAAAAAATTTCTATCCTATTTTCATTGTCTAAGTTTTAATTTTTTTAGTGTATGTTCTATTATGAAGGTACAACAGGCATTGAATTAATATTTTGAATAGAAGTTAAAAATGCTTTTCTTGAAAATGTATGTATATAAACGAGAATTTTATTATTTTGCAATTTAGAATAAAAAAAAATACTCAAGAGTTAATCAAAGTTCAGCAAATGTAGTATCCACTTATTTTGCTTTGATTTTGTTTGCTCATGCAATTGCTTTAAATTTTAAATAAAGTCAAAGTTTTTACAATTAAGAAATTCTGTTTTAATTAATTGTTTGTCTAAAATGTCTTACCTTTCCTCTGCAAAATTACTTTACATATTTCTCGTTATATTTAATTAATAGACAACAACCATATTTAACTTTTTCAATATTCATCGCTATTTGATTCCCGAACTGACAAGAATAGAGTACCTATTGTAATGGGAAAAAAATCCATTAAAATCATGAATAAACTTCCTTTAAGCATAAAGAATCAACAATGTTCAGTTTTAACGGTAATATTGTCCCAGTCATTATCATTTACGTATTTTATGTAGAAGAAACATATTTTAGACTGAAATTACTCGGGAATTAAATCATTTTCTTTCATAATTTTAAAGGAATACCTTACATAAATGAAGCAAATGTAAAGATTTAAATTTGAAGAAATATCTTAAGAGGATTAAGTTTAAAAGGTATTTGTGACTTAAACTAATTTCTTTACAGTATGGAAATCCTATGTGTTCATCATTTGTATTATATTTATAAAACTAAATATTTTCGTAACTTTTTCATGTAAAAGTAATTAACAATTTCTTACAAACTTTAATATTATAAGTATGTTTAATAAAGAAATATATATAGTTAAGCTTCTTATTACAGCAAAATATTTTTTATTTCCTATATTACAAAATTCTAGTTTTCAAGTTTTATTTATGATTTATTTTAGTCTATATTTTTCACATTATAATAATTTCTACATTAAGCTTTGAATTTCGATAAATTGTATGACTAATTTCTATAAAACAGAATAAGATCTTGCATGCTATGCCAATTGTAAATCTTCAAAAGTAATAAATAAACGTGCAGGGAATGTTGCCTTATTTTTTTTCACAATTATGTTTAAAATTATTGTGAAAATCTGGACTAAGATACTGACTATATTATTCTTTCAGCTTTGAAACAATATTTAGAATGTATTTCTTAATTAATTAACTCAAAAGAAATAATTAGTAAAATAATAGTAAAATTATAATAAATGAACGATAATGATTTTGCATTTCTGAATCGAAATAAATTAAATGCATTTTTTTGTGTAATGTCTTTAATTAACTAAGCTTTGCTTTCGAACATAGCGATTTTTGAATTTAAACTTACAGCATAACATTTTATGGGCAATAACAATCATTGTACATACTAATTTTTGCACAGTAATTAACAATTCAATTCTTCCATATTCGAGCCAAGAAATATTCAAGATTCTGAGTATTTAGTATAAAATTCTGAGATATAGGTTAGGGGAAAATTGCTTCGGGATATGTACGCATGATGCATGAGCAATGATTGAAAAAATGCAATTTTATAATTCAGATACTTGATATTACTTCCAAAGCATCATGGACTCACAGCAACTTTTTCAGGGAAGCGATGATGTCAAAATGTATGCCAGATACTACTAATATGTAATGAACACCGACTCTAATATGTATTGGATATTGCTGTTAAAAAGGAAAATTTTAGAGAATCAAAATCGTTTCAAACGCGTTTTATTGAGAATCTTCGAAAGGGATGTAGATGAATTAGGAAACAATTCTGCTTTTGGAACTAAGTCAGCAGGCAAGAGGGAAAATGCAAGCAAGAATAATGGAACTCTGTGAAGAAGTCGCAGTATATTTGAGCGCAGCATAATTATCATGATCACAAAGCTTTTGATTACTTTCAAAAAACATTTTAACTAATATAATACGGAAAAAAATTCAAAAATGCAAAGAAAAGGACTGGATTGAGCCTCCTTTCCACTTTGCTATTGGCATATCGGCTAAAGATGTTGAAGAACTGATTGACCTATTCCAAAATACATAAAATTAAATAATAACTTAAACTAAATTTTTACTGTAGTAAATTGACATAATTCTGGTTATCTGCTTATCTACTCAACAAATTTTCCCAATGCTTTCTACTGAAGCTTTCAATATATATATATATATATATATATATATATATATATATATATATATATATAACTTCCTTTTGCATCTTCATACCGTTTTTGAATTCCCGTTAATGATAGGAATTAAAACAAAACATCAAACTAATTTGAAATCATTGAACATTTTGTGCTTGAAAATAAATCGAATTCACCTAAGCTTCATTGTAAAAAAAAAAAAAAAAAATTAATTGAAAACTTTAGCACCTATCTCAAAGGCTTCATTACAAATATTTTGTAAATTTTCATTTACTTATATTTTTTTCTAAAAACAATTTTTTGACCTCCCTTTTTCAAATATAACATATGCTGTAAGAATTTAAAAGAACAGAATAGGGAGAGAAGAACATTAATTTAGAAATGTTTAACCCTTTTGCTCTTGGAGGGAGGACAAAGAAGTTCTTCTCTGGCCCACAGCTTCTTACCGCGGAGTGTTACGTTGTGCCCAGACGATTTTAGATATTATGCCTAATTCGTAAAAATCCTCTAAAATTGGTTATTTATTAAATTATTTTGGTATTTACATATATTATTTAAAATGCATTAAACTTAATATGTAAGAAAGAAAAAAAAATTTCATCGAAAATTGAATGTTTTATACATAAAATTTCATAAAATGTCATACTTTTAAGAAAATACAATATATATTTACATATGTTACAAAAATTATATGGTGTAATGATGTACCATTATATGGAATATATAGATAAAAAAATAAATCTTATTTTGCGGTATGGTATATTTATAAAAAAAAATCGATGCATAATACGTCACATGTCTTACACACATATTTTGACGCTTCACGCAAGATTTTGAGCAAAGGGCACATCTTAGTCCTTTTATTTTTACTTTAATGTTTATGTACAGATCTGAATTATTTTCGCTAACATTACTGTCAGATTTATTTTTTTATTTCGAAAATCTCAGTATTAGATAAATATTTTCTTTTCGTTGTGACTGTCGCTACAAATAAAAACCAATCCAGTGAAACGAACAGATGAGAACATCTGCTACTAAAAGCCCTAACCCCCATAAAGTGTCATAAATTCTCCTTCGAAATTCAAAGAAGCAAGCAAGGAAGGAAGAAAAGAAGCAAACCGATAGCTAGTACATCCTTTAAATCACGTCATTACAATTAAAGATCCTCGTCGCAGCCCTTGTTTTTAACATTTACTCCCCCCCCCCACTGGTAGCCAGAAGTGAAATCCAAGCCAATATCACCAAGGTCAACACTCCAAATAACCTATATATATATATATATATATATATATATATATATATATATATATATTTCGCGGTATTGTAACATTAAACATGTAGTAACATTAAAAAAATAAAATAAAATGTTCTCATCGAGCGTATCTCTATTGATCCGCTGGGTCGTAGAAGACACTCACGGAGCGTATCAAATGTGATACGCTGGGCACGGGAGAGCCAACACGAGTGTATCACCTATGATACGCTGGGAGCGAACGGGTTAATTTAAAATTTATTTATTATTTATTTTTATAAATATTTTGAATTAAATTGAAAATTTGCTAATAAAGCAATGAAAATGAATTGTGATTTCAAAGCTCGGACATATAACTGACGTACTCAAAATTAATTTAACTAATTTCACGCCATTTTTCTTAGAATGCATGAAAAGTATTAGTGAATATTATTTCGGAGATTGGCGTTGAAATGCTTTTATCGATGAATATCACACTATAATTTTTAAATTTATTTAGCTGGAATGCGATTCTCATTTTAAATTAGTTCACGCATCTGAAACGCATAGCCAATAATTTAGCCTTTTCTCTCTCAAATATGTTCAGTTCAGATTTCTGCTGTGATAGTTTAAAAAAATCAGCCGAAAGGGAAAAAATAATCTTACCAGACACAATTTTCAATATAATAGTGATTTAAATTTCATGTATTAGAAACTGCTCTTCGTCGTACTCACACTTAGTCGCCATGACTAATACTCTCATAAAATATTTTGTATATGATTCACTAAGCAACCGTTTGAATTTTTATAACTGGATTTGGAAGTTACATATTTTTTTCTCATTCATAAAAGCACTCTGTTATCATTCCAATTTTAAACCAGGCAAAATTCCAACAGGTCTCAAAATTATCGACCCATAGACCTCACGAGTTGCTTATGGAAAGTTCTGGAAAAGTGATGAAGGCAAGACTAATGAACACCCTAGTGCATAATGTTATTTGTTCTCCATTTCAAAGCGAATTTCGACATAACAAGGCTACTATTGATAATTTAATTGCTTTGGAAACACTGATAAGGGAAGCCTTCGTCGTTAATAAACTTCTTGTCTCTGTTTTGAAAAAAGATTATGATCGCACTTGGAAGTATGGAATTCTTTAAAATTTATATGGCACTGACGTAAGGAGAAACCTACCAATTTTCGTTCAAAATTTCTTAGAATAAGGTTATTTTAAAGTTAAATTTGACTTTACCGTATCCGATTAATTTGTCAAGAAGAATGTGGACCTCTTTGGAATTTCTTAAATGTTACACTATTTATCATCAAAATTAATAATATTATTTCAAATATCTCGACTTCCGTTAAAAGCTTTCGTTTTGTTGATGGCCTGCTAATTCCGTGCATGGGAAAATAAATGAATTCTGTCTAACAACTACAACAGGCCAATAACAATATAACAAAAAAAATGGCTTCAGCTACTTTCAGATAAAAACGATTTCATTACTTTTATAAAGAAAGAAAGGATATTTCTTTGTAAGTAATAATTTTTTTAAATATATTATAATAATATTTTAATAAAGGTGGTAGGCCAGGTAATATTCTTAAGACTTAGGAATTCTTACAACTTCGAAAACGACGCGAGAAATAATTGAACATTTTAAATGTTTTATTGAAGTTCATACCTACCTTTTACGAATGTATCAATCTCTTATGCGGTCAAAATTAGACTACGTGTACGTGGTATATGGTTCTGCATGAAATTGAGATTTAAAAAAAAATCAACACACTGTCCATCATACTACAAATCAACAACGCTCGGGCGTCTTACTAACATCTCCCGTTCAAAGTTTGTATGTTGACAACTTCAAGCCATCATTAGAATTATGGAGAAAAAGGTTGTCACTCCAATACTATTTCTAAATTATGTCATCATCAGAGTATTTGTAATTTTCAAGTAAAAGTTTTGGTTTTCAAGAATGCTTTATGGTGTCAGAAAACTTCTATATCCCCCTTTCATAGAAGAGTAAGATTTGTGATTGAGTGTTATGGAATTTCTAACATTTTAAAGATGAAAGACAATGTGGCGCTCTCCCTTTGTCAGAAGCATTCTTTTAATTTTGAAATTATATTTAAAAATTAAAAAAAAAATACATCGAGTAAAATCGTTTTATTCAACATTTTAACAATTGTACAGATAAATATTATACTTCATTTCACATTTACGCTGATTGTTCTTAACTAATAGTATAATTTAAACTAATAGCCGAATCACGTTGATGCCTCTCTTTTGTATCATAACTAATTATTTTCATTCCAAATGCATCGTTCATGTTAGGGTTTTACTGCTGAATTTTCTGCAATTAAAAGAGCATTGAAATTTTTTTTCACAGATTCTATGATTCTTTAAACCACTCGAATTATTCATGTCATCTTTTAGTATTTGATATATTAATTTCTACTCATAATTTAAAGCTTGCAAATATCAGATTAATTTTGTCTTATACATCTTCTAACGTAAGTATTAAGGGTAACGAAATAGTAGATATTGCTGACCAAAATATATATTAAAAAAATAATGTTTGTAAAAGCAAGAACTATATTTAAAAATTACTGTAAGTCTTTATTGCTGATTAATTCCATTCGTTAGAGGCCTTCTGAAACCACTGACATCATACAACACAGCTTTATCTAGAGAATAGAAAGTAATACCTGCAAGTCATTGAGCAAGTAAATTGTGTATTCTTTTTTTTCTTTCAATATTTGATAGCTGTCCGAGGTTTATGTTTTTACAATTAGGTATCTTAATTAATTTATGAACTTAAATTCAGAAAAAAGTGATTATAATCTTAGATTACAATATTTAAAGCATAAGTAAAGTTTTTATATCATATGAGATTTGTGGCAACTCATGAATAAATAGAAATAAATGAAAAGATTTTGCCATCAAAGATAACTAAAGTTAATTTAAAATATTTTAAATAAAATTTTCTAACAATGTGTGATTAACATTGCTCATTTTTATTCATTTTAATACGAATAATTGTTCCGTAAAATAATTCGTCGTAAAAAACTTTTTTCAATGTCGTTACTTAGGATATCTACAAAATAAGTGTATTTTATACTTCAGGTTCTTAATGAATGGAAACGGTTTCTTTCCTTTGTACATTATATATATATATATATATATATATATATATATATATATATATATAAGTAGCCCATAATAAAAAGAACCAAAGTGACACGGATAATACTTCAGAATGATTTACAATTGTAAGAGCTATGAAAAGAAACCTTGCTTTCCCCCCCCTGTTGAAAATTATTAAAAAAGCCTCCACAAGGAAAGAGAATTTCAGTTTAAGAATACAAAGTTGTTACATGGTTACTTTTTATTTGATTTAGTGGGGTATTGGAGGACTAAAAACACTTTATTCCAAAAAAAAAGTAAATTTAGTATTTTTCTGTGTATCTGCTTAGATTTTGTTTATAGATTTGCCTATAATCTACTTTAGATTTGCCTATAATCTATTGTTTTTCATCCTTTTTTTTATTTGCACATCCATCTTACTTAAAAAGAACCTACTACAAAACAAACACCTTTAGTATTTTATGAAGTTTATTTATTTTATGAACTGATTTTCAATTGATTCTACTCCATAGTATAGTGCACCAATTTTAAATTCGTTGCTACCTGCATTCTATTTCTATAGTCTATTATTATTTATTAAAATTTATCAACTATTTCACCTCCCGTCTATCGAAAGGAAACAGACATTTATCGTGCATTTTGTTGTAGCCATGGCTAATGGACATGGTAGCGAACTAGGGGCAATCAGTTTTCTTCAAAATTTAGTTTAGAGACTTGATGATACTAAAACACCTACCATGTAGATGACGCTGCTTCGAATTAAATCTGTCGAGAATCAAAGTCCTCCAATTATCATGGTTTAAATGTTAGAAGAGAGGCTGTCACAACTCAGGTCTCATCCACGACATTGCACCGAGGTTCAAAATTACGAGATAAGTCAATAATAGCCCTTGAGTTGTTCCTTGTGTGATTTCAAAAAATAAATAAATAAATAAATATACATTTTGTTTTTATTTGAAGTTAAAAATCTGAGTAAATCATGACAATGAAACCGGAGATATTACAGGACTTCATGAATATAATAAAAAACGCTGAATGTGTAGTTTTATCCTGAAAATGAAAGAAATTTCCCTGAATCAAGCATTGAAAAAAAAAGGTTTATTTTTAAAATGATTAGGTGATTTTAAAGATGAAATATGGTCAGAGAAATCTACAGAGGCAAAAAATATTCAAATAACACAACCATTATTTAATAACAGTACATTTCTTTTAATTATTAATGTGTAATTTTAATCAGATTTGTATATTTGAAATTTTTGGTTATGGAATAAGAAAAAAAAAATGTTTTCCTAAAAAATTACAGTTTTTATTCAACTAGAGATCTTTTTAATAGCCCAACATTATGTGAGAAAATAAAATTAATCAATTCAGCGTACATTTCTGATATTAAATACATATCTTTTTACATAAACCATTTTTTAAGCAAAATTATTATGATTAATTCGTAAGTTATTATTATTTTTTTAAATAATAGTGTAAGCGAAATGTTTTAACATATCTTCCTTACAATGAGCTCCTGACAGTAATTTTATCAAGGTTTTTTTTGAAACAATATACAAATAAAAAGTGTTGTTAGTTACAGAATATCCTACTTCACAGTGATTTAACGAAGAATTTTTTTTCTAATCAATTAGCCATTTCATAAGAATATTACAAGAACAGTTTTTCGGTAACTCTAATATGTGTATTTTAGTATGGAAAAAAAGTAATATTAAATTATACGCTCCAAACGAAAAAAAAAAAAAAAAAACTGCAACATTTAGGATTTGACCAATTGTAAGAAAATTTCGTATGCAAATGATTAAAATTTGGTGTCCAATGAATAAAAAGAGCGTTCTACAGTGCATCAAAACTACGCACTCAACAGGTGTATATAAGAATTGATTCTCAATCTGATGGTCAAATTTTCTGTTGAGGATACCTTTTAATGATTAAAAAAATGCTTCACAGTATTATTCGACATCATTACGAGCAACTATCATAGTTTGAAAGAGATCGTATAATTGGATTGAAAGAAGCAGGTTCGGCAAATCGCAAAATTGCTCGTCAAATGGGTCGGAGAGATGCGACGATTAGAAGACGCTGGCAAAAATGGATAGACAATGGCAGATTTCAGAGTCATGATGGTAGCGGTCGACCTAGGGCCACAGCAGATCGGGAGGAAGGATTGATTATTAGTTTCTATTGTATTCCTTTAAATAAGCAAAATATTAATTTTTATGTTCTACCTTTTCTTTTTCATTATTCAACCATTTTAAGATATTACTAATATATCTGTTAAAACTATATAATTAAAATTATTTTATCTATTTTTCATATACCAAATTATGCTTTCCTATTTTTATTTTTATATTATAGATAATTATCTTTATTAACCTAATAATTCTAGGGTGGGAGATAAGAAACCGTAAAACTAGCTTAACAAACGCATTATTTTGTTCGTAAGCCAAAATGTGAAGTTCATTGTGAGGTTTAATTATTGGCCTTGCTATTTTAACATATTTTATACCTATAGCATTAATTATATATTTACTTGTATGAGCTATGGTATATAAAGTGAACCATACAATAAAAATTACATGAAGAATCATGAGTCCAATTCGAGAACCTGAATTTTTTACGAACAGAACTTACCTTATTTTGCGTAATTTAAACTTACAACTAATATACAGGATATTTACATTAAATAGGATAAGTTTAAGAAACTTTATCTACAAGCACATTTTTCTTGGACATTTATATTAGGTATAATTTAGAACTTAATAAGCTTAAATTAAGGTTTTTTTTCATGGTTTTAAATTTTTTTTTTCTCTTTTATTCCTCTTAAGTTTTTTCGTTTTAATGTTTTTACAATTTTACTAGCATTTTATAACCATTTTTTTCTGAAAGACATAATTGATTGTAGTTAAAATCAGTTGTTTATTTTCTTTTACTTTTCCTATATTCTAAAAATAACTAACTCTATGTTTACAGTATAACTTTTAATATTTTATTCTGCTTTAGCATTTGCATCTCTTCTAAATTTACTTATGATTTTTTAAATTTATTTTTATATTCCCGAATTATACCCCATATATATATATATATATTTATGTATATATATCTATATATATATATATATATATATATATATATATATATATATATGGTGTGTGTAAAAGTTCAAGGTAACGACTACTTATTACACATACACAAAGTTTATTTTTCTAACGTAGGACAGAACATTAAAACACAAAACAAATTAATTAAACTCGCATCAACATAGATATAGCGTGCAGCATAATATAATGTCCAACACAATTTCCCTGAAACATCTTGTTCAGCCTTTCGATCCCTCTCCATCTCTGTCTCTTCCAACTCTTCCGAATCTCTCTTAAAGCGCTAGACCCACTTTGGGAACATCATGGCTGTCTTCCGAGATGGTGGATTGGCAGATCTTAGATCCCATATATATATATATATATATATATATATATATATATATATATATATATATATATATCTTCTGATAATGCATTGCACTTCATTAAAGGGAAATTAAAAAAGTATTTTAGCTTCCATTTAATTTCTAAAAAAATTTTTTTTTGAATATGTTTAGCTTTCTTTCTAGTGTATCTTTGATAAATTTCTGTCTTTGTGATTGCGAAAAATTTGATCATCACAATCTTAGCATTTTTATTATATGGTAAAATGCTGTTAATTTTGATAAAACAGAATATTTATCAGTAGTTGTATAGTTTAAATTATTTGCAGGGGCCGATATAGCTGAACAGACACGAACGTGTCCTCGTGGTATTGCTTTAAATTATATAGTATCGCAAATGAAAATTACAATCTGCATCTAGTATGACTTTTTTGTAACAAGTATAATCTCCCAACTGTATTTTTCGATATCTCTAAAGGATCACTGATTGTATTGCTCCTTACCAGCTTTCGTATTATTCTATTATTCTAATGTTAATAAATATACAACGGCATTACTGTCTTAGAAGAGTTATAACTTCCTTATTACACTTCGCAAGCTGATTCATAAATAATGTGGTCTCGAAGATTTAATTTCTGATTAAACAAAGGTATTCTTCTTTGAAGTGAGACAGGCTGATTTCGATTTGCATGAATTTTGGGCATTCAACTGTGTTGCTTATCACTCACCTTTAAGTTGTATGTTCACTTATGAAATTAATTACGGACAATCCGTTTTTAAGGAATTCATGTTACATACACTTAGAGATAGTCAAACGATTTATATAGATCACATAATTCTAGTTTTAATCCTTTCATAATACGTCAGCTAAAGATAGTATGAAAATAAACATAGGATTGCATAGACAAAAATGTAAAATCTAAGTTTGCGATTTTCAGAATAAAGCTACTTTTTGACAGATAGTAAATTATCTATAAAATTAGTTATGACAACGTTGGGAATACTCTAAGATACGTCAACAATAGAAATAAAATTGATATAATGTTTGTACAAATCAAATATTTTCAGTAATCCCCACGTATAAATGCATTTTGTAAAATAAAATTTAAAGAATCACGAGTAATGTAAGCATAAAAGTGAGCAATTTAGTACTTTAATAAAAAGTACATTAAATTCCTCGGTAATTTAAATAATACCTTTTGACAAGCAATATTTTTTCTTTCAATAAGAATGGTGTAAGAGGGAGGGAACGACCCCTATACTCCCAGCAGTTAACTAAAGTTCTACAAACTATGCTCAATGACTGATACGTCGAAAGCAACATTTTCTTGATTACTATAAAAATTATTGACGATAAGACTTCCTTCTCTTTTTAATCTTTTACACACTTCCACTCTTGCTTTAAAGAAGTTTGATTGAAAGACAACTCTAGTAATGATGCCTTCCAATTTACTTCTCTATTCCTGATGACACGCCGAAATTCTACTCAACAATCTTTTGATTCAATAAATTTATTTCTTATTTTCAATATCTAATGGTAACGATTTCTTTATTTAAATTTTCAGAACCTGATGTTAAATGATTCATAGAATAGTTTAATTTGCTTTACAGAGACTTATCAATACCAACATTTAATACTAATAATTATTTCATTAGAAACATTTGCAAAAATAAAGATGTCACCTCTTATTCAAAAATACCGGAAGGAAACCCTCTATAAATAGTCATTTATGTAACGAATTAGGATTTCGAAATGCTTAAATTATTTAAATTAAGTCTGAATTTATATTCCTCGAGTTCGCTCTCATTTGCATTTCTTTTCATGAATGCAGACGGAAATATCCCTCTCAGCATTGTTGAATGAAATGTTTTACACTTTGGAATTTAGGAACGTAGCATTAGAGAGAGAGATCCTCACCCAGGATCTTCATTCTGTATTGAACTTTTGATATCACTGTTTTATATGTAGGACAAAAATACTTAGAAATAAATTATTTAAAGTAATTTCATTTAGGTCTTACAAGCTGATTTTCCCATTTGTAAGAGAAAAGATATAATATCATTAAAGGAATAAGAAAATTGTTTTTTTTTTAAATTTTAAAACAGGTTTTATTCTTTTACATAATTACCAGCTTAATATCGTAATGTACGTTATTTTTTTTTACTGAAACAATGGTATCATTATTAACTATGCGTCTATAAAACTGGATTATATCTAATGTTAGTAAATGTTTTTTTTTTTAATAAATACCTTTAAAGTTATTATTTTCTACAATCAGAAGAAAATTAGTTATTGATATTATTGAAACAGTAAATTAATCTGAATTTTTTAAAGAAATTTTACTGAAATATTTCAGCAAATCGTGAAAAAAAAGTAGTGATTTAGTAAAGTAACACTCTCTTTATAATCCGTCAATTTACTTTTCCAGACTTTCAAGTAATCTGGCGCTTTTATACAAACAGATAAGCATTACAGACGTTATTTTATGCCTTCTACTTCAATGGAATAATTTAAGATAGCAATACAAACCAGTATATGTCTTGCGAGTTTATGTGATTTCATGTGTTTCACTCTTTTTTTTCCGTGTACTATACCACATTTGATACAATAATGCACAGTTTTGGCTATTCAAACGCATTTTCTTAGTCATTTTCTTATAATTCTGTGGTACCCAGGTTTGATATCTGCTGTATTTCCAAAATATTTTTCTGCTATTATATTGCTGTTTTTCTGCCAAAATATTGCTGTTTTTCCAAAGTATATTAAAAAGAAATTCAGTTCAATTAAATAAATAATATTATTTATGTATCATATTAATGTTTATATTCACATAAACATATAATTGAAAGAATTTTTCAATGAAATTTATTTCACTTATGAAAATATAGACTTAAACTACATCTTTCATACCACAAAGTAATAAAGGTTAATTTATATGTACATTTATAGAAAGAAGGTTTTCGCTTATAGGAAGAAGTATTAAAACGCTTTTGCTCATATTCTTAATGCTATGTATTCATACTTTTCCTTTTATAGGAAATAATTAAAATGTTAAAACACTATTTTTGGTAAAAAAGTTTCTTGAAATGTTCATCTGACTGACCAATGGAATAAAAATTATTTTCATGCCATACCAATTTCGACGTATATCCTAGAAACAGCACATGCCATAATATTTATCGTGCTACTGTATGCTAACTTATGATCTCGACAATCATAAGCATCTTTCTTTGTTCATTCATAATAAGCTGAAGTTGCAAATCGAATAAAAAAAAAAATAAAACGTCTTCACTACAGATGTCTAATAATATATTTGTATTGTAAAAAACAAATATTTAAATAAATAAAGAATGTCTTTCAAACTAAAATTATTCATAAATTGATGACTATGGTACACTTAAAATCAAAGTGTACCACAGAACCAGTGATAAGCTACGAAGAAACTCTAATTAGCAGTTATTTATATTAATATAGATTTCCCAAGCATAATTAAAAAATGCTGAGTCAAGTATAAAATAAATATTTATACAGGGCATATCGAAACTGTCTAAATTATCATGCACTGTATTTAAGACAAAATCATAAAATTAACATAGCCTCTGAAATTAAAGCAATTTATTTCAACAAAACAATACGTAATTTATTCCTAACGTTAATATTTTGAATGGAATAAAAATTACCGAAATCATGAGGATGAAAATTACTCAACTCATGAGTTTCTTTAGTGATAAGGACTAAACAAGGGTACGACATGAAATTTTTAAAATAATAAATAAAAAAATAGTATTTTTTATTAATTATGAACGAAAAATTTGTTTCTTAGCATGCTGCATAGTAAAGTTTGCTTGTTTGCTCCTTAAGCAAAGTTACACCGTTGATCTTACCGCACCATTAATTTTAGGTAACTTCAGTGATATGTGGAATGAACCGTAAGCATATATTTCCGCCAGAAAAAGTTTAAGTTTATTTTTGGTGGATATTTTAATGCTCCATTTTTCGTTTTCTTTTTGCTGTTGAAGCGATATTTTTGTATATTTGCAGTAGAGCTTTCAACGAAATATTGAAAAATTGTGATTCTACCCCCATTAGAGAGATGTAGTTAATCAGATATTTCATCCAACGACGTTCAAAAGTTTCATTTCAGTATTATTTAAATATTTTAAAATCTTTTTATCCAGAAATCTATTAATACAAATGAAACTGTATTTGAACTGCATACAGAATTATCATTTAGTTCTTTTTCTAAAAACAAAGCAATGGTAACTTTAACAATTTCTTATTTCTAATAATCACTCACAGATCATTTACAGTTACCCAAAATATCATTTCAAAATTTGTTCTAATTTAAACCAATTTGTACTTTGAACTTGGTCGCTATATTTTTCAATTCATCCGCGCAGAGAACGATTATACCAAGTAGTAACAAATGAAATAAGTATATTGTTTATATTAACTAGCAACACACATTTTTGAAAAATTTGTTAAGAATGGATTCTTGAAAATTTTCTATTTTACCACTCACTTGCTCACGTGATGTATCACATGATATTGGGGTTGTTTATGCATTTATTCATTGAATTTCGATGTTACAATATCCTTAAGTTTGCAGCTATTTTTTTGCGATTGCGGATTCAGGCATCATTTAAATGATTTTCATAGGAACAGTTTCTGGTCAATTCTATTTTTGTTTGCATGCTGCATTTTATATTTCATTTTATTACGTTGAATTATCTACTTTTACTCCTACTTGTCATTTCTTACTTTTTGGAGTAATCCAGTTTCTTCCTCTCAAGATGTATTGCGGGACGCTAATATAAAAAAAAGATATTGGATAAGTGATAAAAGGGAACTTATCTAGATTTTGATTCATAAAGTACATTCGTTTAGGGGTTTCCTCTATGAATATTCTAAGAAATATAATTTATAATCAATCCATACGTATTTGTTTTGTAATTAAAGGACAGATATTTGTATTAACTTGGATAAGAGTAAAAACTGTTTGCAAGCTGAGTTTCGTTCTCATTTTTTTCACAGTATATAAAAATGTAATATCTATAAAATTTTTGTAATTCTCATTTTTTTAATTCTTATATTTCAGTTTTAAAGTTTTTCGAAACCTTTTATAACCTGTGTGACAGTTCATGTTATTCCTAAGATCTTGAACTAGGGTTTTTGTAATGTAATGGTATATTACAAAAACACTTTCACATTTTAATGGATAAGAGTGGAGGAATTTTTTTTAAAAAAAAAGCGTGTTGTTACTTCGACTCATAATAACGCTACAAATAATGTTAATATTTAAGAACATCCTAGTTCAGGCTCTGTACAGGTGTCATATCAATACATATGCTGAAAAACAATGTTATACAAATACTTTTCAGGAGAGGAGAATATTTTGAAAATGTGCTGTTTTTTTCTTATTTTATGCTAAAAAATGCATTTTAAAACTGTTTCATGTAATAAACTTTTGAAATGCTTTTTTTTATGTAAATTCTAATTCAAAAGATTCTAAATATAAAAAAAAAATATTCATTTATACGTTTTTTGAAAACCTTGGTGCCGAACATAGTCGGATACCTTAAACATAAAATTCAATTTTTTATAGTAGCATTTTTCATTTGAAAGTTTTTATGTACAATCTAAAACTGAATCTTGTTATTTAAAAATTAGCATACAATGCGCAACCTTTTAATTTCAATACAGTTTATGTTAATATGTCATACTGAATTATGTTACACTAATTTAGTTTCTCTTTTATAGATATGCATAGTACGAAACTTTGAATCTTAAGAATCTCCACTTAGAAACAATGATTTTTTTTTTTTTTTTGAAAAAAAAAATGTGTACACTTTTTTTATTTACGCTTTATATATATCATGTATTCAAATTATGTCTAGTTTTATCACGGATAAAAATGTTAACAGTAACTCATTGCTTTCATTTTATTTACGTAGCTAAAAATTATCTGTGGAGCGCAAAATGTTTAAGTACAAAATGGAAAGAAAACATTGTTACTTGCCTATTTTTACTTTTTATGTTTTAAGGAAAACCATTTTTCAACAAAATATTTTCATTATTCTTAATGTATACACCATATTTTAGATTGCTTTATCCTTCCCATTTTATATATTGTCTTTATATGTTATATTTTTTTTTACTAAGACTTTGATTGATGCGGAAGGAAATAAACAAAACTTTTGAAAATTTCTTTGAGATAAGATAGCTTCTTCAATAATTTAGATTTTACAGAAGCATATCTTACAAATTTCTTAAATATTACTTGAATTAAAACCATTAAGAAATCAATAATACTGAAATGAAAAATGTATATTCAAAGCAATTTAGTTTTTGTTACCATTCAAGGTTTGAGTTATGATCATATTAAAAGTTATTTGATCTCAAATTAGTAATGGATTCATGACAGTTATTTCGATGATTCTTTACTTTACAAAATTTATGTTCTCAAACGTGTTTGAGACGTACTGTACATCTTCAGAACACGCAACATTTCTCAAATACAGTTGACATCTATTCCAATAAATGTATATATTTTTAAAATATAGTGAATTCCCTTTCTCTAATTCTTTCTTTTTCTTTTCTTTATTGTTCTTGAATCTTGCGAACAAAGTCTTTTCTATGAAATACGATTTTCCAAAAAGCTAAGATATTATCATATCGCATATTTTAATATATGATCCGATAAGTTTTGGGAATTTTCTGAGATAAATTATTGAGATCGGCTTACTCACGAATTCGTCAGTTTGTGAAAAATGTAGGTACTTTTCTGTCTTAGGCGTGCAAACAAGCTATAAACAAACAAATATATAAACTTTTAACTTTTTGTTCATGCATCGATAAGGAAAATCTATTTGAATATATTGAACACTTCTCTTATGAAAATGAATTGTTTTATCGATGAACGTATTTATAGTACTGGTTTGTTGAAGCGTCTTTAAAACAAACAAAAAATTGGTATTAGCAAAATTCGTCACAAACAAACCGATACGCACGTAAATGTATAGGATAATAGTATATAATGTGCATAGCACCTATATAAAAATAATAATGGCAGATGCAATGAAACTTTTATAGCCAACTTGCATTTTGATTGATTTAAATTCAACTTAATTGCAAAAATTCATTTAAACACTTCAATTTCGCTGTCAAAATACGAGGTTGCGATTCATTCATTCAATGCATTTTCGCTCACGGGAACATATGGATGCTTACCATCATTACAGGCAATGCTTTTCATACCAGAATTCTTACTATCTTCATACACTTATCCATTTTTGAAAGTAGGATTTTTTTTAAGATTTTGTCTTATATGTAGGATTTCAGTGTAGGATATATTACTGAAAAAGGAAAAAAAAAAATACGCATCCTTTAGTCTATAATTGCAAATAAACAGTATGTAGTTTCACAAGACCAAGTCTTTCCCTTTTTAATATTTATTGAAAATAATATGTGCGTGTTTCCTATCTTTTGGAATAAATTGTACTAAGCAAGCGTATAACACTATCTTTATTCGTGAATTAATTTTATCCTGAATTTTGTATTTAATTTACATTCAGTCTCAATCACTTAGTTCACTTTATAATAGCACTTTATAATGACCTGTTGTCAGACGGATGGGAATGATGGGTAGACATTTCTTAAACAATCACTTTATTAACAGTTCGTCTACAAATCTATCAGCTAGGAGTCTATCCGCTCTCTGCCCCCCTTCTGCCCTCTACACTTCTCTTCTCCGCGCTATATATACACATATCAAATCTTAATTAGCATGTCTCCGGTCTCTTTTTCGGAGGAAGTCCTCTGATACAAATAACGTAATCTCTATCGGGAGGAGTAAAAATTCCCCCAGAGGACTTGCTAGTGACAAGGTCGAGAATAGACCCGTCACAACTTATTTTCTGCGCTATGTTACCAGTTTCTATGTTTCTTTTTTATATAATTGTCGAATGGAAGGCGACATATATAAAATTTAACTTTATCTTTGATCTTTGAAATATCTGGAAAAGTTAGAAGACGTTTTGCTCTAGGAGCGAAATGAAATTAGAAAGAGGGGAAGGACAATAACATATCTACATAAAATGGCACCGATGACAAGAATTTAAATTACGCCTTTATAAAATGCTTAAAATTTTGTTTGTTATCTTTGTTTCAGTTTTAGAGACATAATTCTTTTTAATACACAATAATTACACAATTCATAGAAAAGTGAAAATTCTAAAATAACCCACGTTATTATTTCCAAGGAAAACTGTATATTCTACTGAATAATTGTCTGGTAGAATTTATTTGCATAGAAATAGAGCAACAAATTGAACAGTGAAACTTTGGAATTATAGGTTAATTCCTAAAAAAAAATGAAAAAAATGCAATAACATCTAACATAATTTTTATATCGAATAATTATTTATTTTCAATAGTGCCTACAGCATTTTCAAAATTCTTACCTAAATAAATTGCAAGCATATAAGGTTAGTCAAGTGTAAATTGTTACAAAAAGGAACTATGGTAGCGCTGATATGATTGTCAGAATAAATTATTTCAGTTCATATGTATTAACTATAACATATTGTCTAGTCACGCAGATGGTGCTACTGTGAATCTGATAACTACTTGAAATAAAACTACACAAACTTTCGGTATAAAAATCTTGTAGAATTAAATACCTTTTCCTTATAAAATTAAACAAGAATTAAGAAATATTACATAATAAATGTTTTTATTTGTATTATTTTAATCGTTACGAAATTCAGATGTTCATTTTGGTGTTAATTATATAAATATGTTGTCCGAATTTTAATTAAAATTTGAAAAAAAAAATATTATTTCAATAATCTTATGAAAAATGTATTAACTTTGTCATTGGTACGAGTGCACCCAATGGCGCCTTATGCAGTTGGCACCACAAGCTAGTGTCCTTACTGCCATACACTTGGTACGCCACTGGGGGAGGAGAGAAATTATAAACTCCTTAAGATAACGGAGTTTCAGGAGAATGTAACAGGAGTAGAGGCAAAACATTTAGCCGTAAGACAGTAAGCTTTTGACACTATCTATGCGAATTTAAAAGAGATATAAAAGTTGAGAGCTTATACGAACATTATTTTCAATTGCATTTTTATTAATTTAAGTAGTATGCTTTCGTAATTTTTAGTACATTATTTTTTTAAAAAATATATGATTAATTCTGTATAATGTAAACTTTTATTTAAAAACATGATACTCTTGTGTTACAATTACATAGAAATATTTCGAAATATCAAAAATGTTCAGTGATAATCTCATTTAAAAGGTAAGACTTGCTTGAATTTTTTTTTAAAAAAAATACAATTTGCAAAAATATAGCTATTGTATTTACTTAAGGCCATATTTCATATCCCATTACATAACAAAATAGGCAAGCATAATAATAAAATAAAAAATACTGTTATAGATTCCATGTGATCAATAATAGGTGTCCTAAGAGCTACAATTAATCTTAGTATAAAAAGAAAGGTGTATAATACAAAATAAATTTCTCAGACTTTAGGTATAATTAGATAATATAACTGTGGGATTTATACATTTTTTTAAAAATTCCCAATTTTAGTAGGTGAAGTCTGAACAAATATTTATTTTCTCCAAAAAATTCTAGGTTGAAGGCGAAAGCTTACCTCTTGCTTACCATGATCATCGCTATTGACAGTTCGAATTTGATTTATAATATATATATATATATATATATATATATATATATATATATATATATATTTTTTTATTCTTTCATATTTAATAAAAACATAGGGAAAATAACTCTAAAAATGTTTTTATTAGCATAGATCTATATTTTTTGCTTCCTGATTAAACTGAATTTTGAATAACAATCTTGAAGCACCATTTCTAGAGCAATTTGATTAATCATTTACTGTTCTAATACGAAATTACAGTTTAAGGCAAACTTATTAAGAAACTTAAGACTTATTTAATATACAACAAACATAATTTTTTGCAACGTATGCTACATGTGAATAATTTTCAATATTCCCATTTCTAACTATGTTGAAATTATTTCTAAATTTATGAAAAAAAAATAATCAATTACCTATAAAAATGGAGAAAAAACTCTCAATAATTGACCAATTATGAATAGTTTATTGCATTTAAAATTAATTAGAAAAACGTATAAAATACATTACCTGGAAAATACATTTTATAGACGAATTCTGAATCAAAGGTAAACATTTGCAAATTAAATGAAAGAAAAAAAAATCAATATTTTAGAAGAATTTCAAGATTTCAGTCTTATAAGGAGAAAAAAAGCTTATACATTTGAGTAACATTAACATGACACAATTCCATGTCTACGTAAATATTTAACAAACGTCTTAAGCAAATTTAAATGGAAATGCATTATTTCTTAAAAAATTTACATTTCTAATATTCCCCAGTTTTAAAATTAGTGGTTTATATAGCAGTGAAAGCATTTTTATCATTTCACGTAAAATATATGTACATATCCATATGCTAAAAATTCTTGAAATAAAGCATATCTTATATATTTTACATGGTAATTTTTGAAAACGTTTTGCATTGAATTTTACTTCTAGTTTAAAGTTAATTTTTAGAAAGAACGCTTTTCATAACTACTGTCATTATAATAAGAGTAAAAGAAATCTGGAATTATTTTTTTCTTCATAGATAATTTATAAAATTTAAAATAATCTTAAATGATTTATTTTATTTATATTTTCTGACAAAGAGATAATATTTGCCAAACTAGACTCATATATTTTTGATACGAAAAGCCTTTAAACTGTTTTCCAATCAATAATTATTATTAATTTATATTCTTATCTCAGGATGGAAAGTAATTAAATGGATAAAAACACAACATAGTGAAAAAAACAGAGAACAAATATTTAAAAATTAGCATAGTTACCATGTTGATAATGTTAGTTAATACAATATTAGTTATTGAATGTTAGTTAATAATACATGAATCAAAATTAGTGCTTCAATAATTTCATCAAAACAGTAATGCTAATTAAAATTATTTGTATTTCTTTTGGGGTGGTTAAATAACTTATGGGAAATTGTTATAAATTAAATAATAACAATTTTGTTAGTTAATAGCAAAATTGTTATTAAATGAATAATAAATAATAAATCCAGTCCACATAAATTGGTTGCGAAAGACATTTAATATTAAATTTTAAAAATCGTCAAAGCTATTGTTTTATTTGTAAATAATTAGTTGAACTATTGAAAATGCATTTAATCATGAAATAAATTTGGATATTTAGCAGGAGAATTTTAACAAGTCGTTTTTGATTTTATTGGATTTATATTTAGTTTATCTAGAAATATTTAATGGAAATAGTAAAACATTCAATATTCAAAAGATTTAACATACCGAAGTTTGGAGCGAAGATACCAATTATTAAAAATAAATTTTATCCTTAACCTTACTAGTCTGCTTATTACCCAGTTCTAAGAAATCATCTACTTCACAGTTACTAACCGCTAAATTTTTCAATTAATTTAAACAATGGATTCTAAAAATAGGAACAACTTAAACAACTGTAGAACTGTTGATGAAAAGGTTAAGTCGAATACCTCATCGAACGCTATCGGAGGAGTTAGTACATATTAAGTATGATGTTGTTAATTCCGCCGAACAAAAGTTTCCCCCTTGACAATGCTAGAAAATGGAAATTTTCTTTTTAAGTTTGAGATAAATTGATGCTTTTAATTAAGACATGCAGTTATAATGTTTCATTTTTAGAAGAAAAGTATATAACCTGTCTCATTAATCTTTGCAAGAGATTGTCCCAAGTGGCTACTTCAACGACCTCGAAAATGAAGATTTTGATTTTACGACTTATTTGGCGAGATCCTATATATAAATATATCTAAGACCTTTAGTTAGCTAGAACGTACAATATAAATAAGGTTTTATAATCATGTTGTTTGGCGCCATTAAGAATATTTTTCTTTATAAGTGGGAAAATTGTATCTTGTAAAAAAGTTTTTTATTTGGAAACTTTTTAAAAAAAAAAAAAAAAAAAAACTTTTCTGAAAATTTCATGTTCACCGTATTTGAACACATAAAATGTACATTTAAGGGGAAAAAAAGAAAATAATTCCTTTTCAAAGAAATGAATAAATAAATTATCAGTTAGAATTTCACTTCTCATTGAAAAATATATCACAATTTTAAAATCCCCACTACTTCTATACAAACTTTAATTTTTTAAGCAATTTTCATTTCTTAATTTCAAACGAGATTAAGTAATTAAATTGTTAAGTACGTTCTAAGGAAGAGATAGAAAAACAATTTTTTTATGTAGAATTTTTCAATTTTTCAACATATTTTCTATTCAGCTTCTTACACTTTTCCAATCGTTTCTACAACTTTTTAAAGTCATTTAAAAAGTAAGATTTTGGAAGATCCTCAAAATAGGCATTTGTTTGGAAGATGGCCTCTTCATTCAATGTGAATCTTTGTTCACCGGGCCACTTTTCAGGCTTAGAAATTTAAAAAAAAAACACCGGAGGCATAATTCGAAGAATGCGGTAGATGTTGTATCAACTTGAACTTTAATTCTGTGATTTTAGCCATTTAAACTGTACAAGTGAGCAACTGTGCATTAACATGATAAAAGATGATAATTTTTTTTTATAAATTACGAAAATGTTTTTTGGATTTCTTCTCTCAACCAGTGCAATAACGACACAAAACATTCTGCAGTTACAGTTTTTTCTTTATTACAAGTAATCGGCGTAGATGATTCCGCATGCATTCCTAAAAACCGAGCCCATCACATAACCGGCCGATTTCACCATCTTTGCTTTCTATGCAACACATATGGCTTCAAAATACCCTGTTGAGACAATTTATTTGTCTCTGGAGTGTAGTAATGTTCCCGGCTATCCTGAAGTGTTTCTACACAGGTACATAACGTTTCATACACAGTTATGTATCGATGTAGAAACACGTCAGGATAGCGACGAAAAAGCTCCAAAATAACATCAGCCAATTGTGTTTATTTTCCTTTCAGAGCAAACATGGCACCCATTTTGCCAAGAATTTTTTTCCTTGCAACACTATAAAAAACACTATAACATGCAATATGCTAATAACATCACTTAAAAACCTGATTGTGTATTTTTGTCAATCTTTCCAGGAATATTAACTTCCACTGGACATCCCGAACAAACGTTTACCTTTTATTGATAATTGGCCATGTTTAAACATATTTATCCAATTTTTAATAAATGCAAACAAAGGACCTGAGGTTTCATGAATTTTATCCAATTTTGCTTTGATTTTTTTCGTAGTTATACCTTTTAAATATACATGATTTATCACCCCTTGAACCTCTTTTTTTTCCTATTCTTCCAAATAAATATAATCTACTTTTAATAAAACGTGTCTCAAAAAAAAATTATCTTCACCTTAGTTTCTGCCATGAAATACAATTATCTATATTCAAAACGGATCCAGTAATTTCAATAAATATAAAATTAAAATGGATTATCAACTAAAATATATTTTAATCCTATAGATCTACGTTCGTATCCTTTTAAGTTATAAACAAAACACTGAATGTGATATATATCATTATTTATCACATGACATGATAATTTTAGGAACATATGATTCTTCTATTCCTGATTATATTCACTAATACTAATTTGAAGAATAATGTATGAGAAGTAAACTTAATTATCAATGAAATAAACTAGAATAAATATTACAAATTTCTTTATCGAATTCAAAAGGAGATAAAAATATATTTTTTAAATTTTTTCTTTATTTAAAAATAATTTCTTTAACGTTATTTGCATTTTTATCATTTTTTTGGCTTGTTATGTAAATTATAAACGGAAATCCTATGTAGTTCCGGTAAAAATAATTCTGTAAATCCAAATTGTTACTTAGATAATTCAAACAAATTTCTTTTAATGAAGCCAAATCAAATTATTTCGAACTATTTGATGACTGCCTCTTTTCGAACTATTTGATGACTAAGAAATATTTATTTGAAATATATCTTTTATATACAAATAGGTATAACAATACGTTTTATTCTTTGAAATATGATATTGTTTTTGAAATAATTCATAGAATTCTTTCTAAATCCTTCGAAACCCATTTAGGAAACTCTCCCCGATTGAAAGCATCAATGAATTCCTGTCTGGATATCTTTCATCAATGAATGGTCACATATCACTACTTTTGTTTGTTTATTACTGAAAAATGAGAAGAAAAAAATCCAGTATATTTCATAAAAGAATAACTCCATATTTATATATATTCTTTAGATTTATGTTACACTCTGACTTTCTCAATGAATAAAAATAGAGTATTTTTTAGCTCTGTAATAAATAAAAGCATTCCAGTTGCTTTATTAGGAAAAAAACTATATTTATGAAAATGAAATAAAATGTAACAATATTGATGGTTGTAGTTCACTCAAACGATATAAAAACGCAGCTGGGCATGTAAACGTTTTTGTCTCCATTCAAACACATTAGGGTTAATTTGGATTTTGGACTATGAAACATTAACTACTGTATGGCTAATATAGTCAATTCCAAAATTAATAATTGAGAAGATTTTAATTTTCTTCTATATTTTCGAAGAAAAAGGTACTTAATATTTTTGATATTTTTTTTAAAAAAAAGTTTTACGATTTTTATTTTTCAGTTCTTATGATTTTATATGCATTTTATATATAAATATTACATGTTTGAAATGAATGTTTCCTAAATATGTTGATAAATACGTACCAGTTAGTCTTTTTTAGAATAATTTATTAATACTTTTTTTCTTTAGAATTATAAGAACAAATATAAACTTCAACTGCAAAAGAGGTACTATAAGGATAATGAAATTGTTTGACCTATAAAACATAAAATTTTAATTCTCAGTATTAAGTATTTAATTTTGTAAGTACACTATTTTTCGACTAAGAGTGGTTTTGATTATTAAGTCGTAATAGACATAATATCTTCATCATATGCCTCAATAATGTGCACTAGTTTACAAGAAAATGGTATATTATTCAAAAAATATTAATTTTACTTCTAGAATATATGGAATTACTATAGAGATCTGATAATCACATAAAAAATGATCAAGATTTCCAAATAGTTAATATTATTTTTGTAATTTTTTCCAAAAATATTGTAAAAAAATAATCAGTTTGCTTTAGTAAACTCAAAAAGTGTTGTAAAATATTCAAAATTAGTTTTATAGAAATTAAAAAGGTAAAATTTCTCTATCTTTTATCTACTTCTACATGCATTATTTAACTACATTGTATTGAACAATAAGGAAAGGAATATAAATCCAATCATTTCTTTCTAAATTTCATTTTTATTCCTTTTTACAGTTCTTCAAATCTAATCACCCCATTTTAGTAATTTTAATCTAATCTACGTAAGTCCCGATACATTCATGGAGATAAGTTTTGAATGTCAACAACATTATATTAGTAATAAATATATCCTAAATAGTTAGTTGAAAGGAAAATGGGATAGAGCATTCGTTATAAAGTTGTATCAAAAATACTTTATATCAAAGATATCCTATTTTAATTAGAAAAGTAGAACGTGGTAAGATTGATTTTAATAAACATATAACCGCATGATCATACGAAAATAAAGACGGATTATTTCTGCTCAAATAATCATAAATTGTAAGAAAATGGAGTCCTACTGCTGAATTTTTTTTTTATATGGAATCATTTATTTCAAGAACAAAATTTAAGAAATACTTTTAATCACGCTTAGGTTATAGGTGAATGCTTATTGTATATTTTGTAATTCAGAACAAAAAAATTGTAATTAAAACGAGAATATAAGAAAACTATAATAAGTCTAAGTGGCAGAGAAATACACAAAGTAGTTATTAGTTACAGATCCTCTACATCAGAGTAGAGTTTTAAAACCGGAAATGGGCGAAACGATCTTCTCAAAAAATAATGAAGACAATTAATACAATATATTCGACAGAGGTTCAGGTATTTCGTTGCATTCAGAGGCTATGCATGTTCTACTAATCAGTTTATTTCATCTTCATTTTGTTCAGTTACATTTAGGTCCAGATAGGAATGGCAGGACTGCAGAATTTGTTGAATGATCCAGTAATCATAATGTGACTTTCCAATATTTGTGTAGAAGTAGAATTCAGTGTTAGAATAGGTTTAATGTAATAAAATACAGGACTTTAACCCGTTCGCACCCAGCGTATCAATAGAGATACACTCGATGAGAACGTTTAATTTCATTTTCTTAATGTTACTATATGGCATTACAATACCGCGAAATCTATACAGATAGGTTATTTGGAGTGTTGACCTTGGTTATATGGGCTTGGAGTTCACTTCTGGCTACCAGGAGGGGGTAATTGTTAAAAGTTCGTGTTCCGCTCTGGCTCTTTAAATGTAATGACATGATTTAAAAAGTGCACTTGCTTTCGGTTTGCTTTTTACTTTCTTCCTTGTTTGTTAGAAGTACAAAGGAGAATTTATGGCCCTTTATGGGGGTTAGGGCTTTTGGTAGCAGATGTTCTTAGCTGTTCATTTCATTCGGTATGTTTTTATTTGTAGCGACAGTCATGACGAAAAAAAAATCTTTAACTGATACTGAGATTTGCGAAAAAATAAATGAATCTGACAGTAAAGTTAGAAAAAATAATCCAATTCTGTACATTGACATTAAAGTAAAAAAATAAAAGGGTGGGGGACTAAGACAAGCCCTTTGCTCAAAATCTTGCATGAAGCGTCAAAATATGTGTGTAAGACATGTGACGTTGTACTATGCATTGAATTTTTTTTTATAAATATACCATACTGCAAAATAAGATTTATCTTTTATATCTATATATTCCATATAATGACACATCATTACACCTTGAACTTTATGTAACATATGTAACTGTATTTTGTATTTTCTTAAAAGAATGATTTTTTATGTATTTTTATGTATAAAACATTCAATTTTTGATTAAATCCTTTTTTTTGTATATATTTAGTTTAATGCATTTTAAAAAAAAATATATAAGTACCAAACTTTTTTAATAAATAGCCAATTTTAGAGGAATCCTTTTCACAAATTAGGCTTAATATCTAAAATCGTCTGGGCACAGCGTGTCACTCTGCGGTAAGAAGCCGCGGGTCCAGAGAAACACTTCCTTTTTCTCCCTCCGGTAGCGAAAGAGTTAAAGAATTGGCTTTTTAAAAATAAGGAATATTACTCATAGCTAGTCGCTGACATTTGTAGACGTGATAGGTTCTCAGTAATTTTCAACTTAACATATTCCATAATATTATTTACCTTTCAGAAGGCAATATTGATACATTGCATGACGAAAACTGTTTTTGCCCCATTTATGATGTCTATTTCCGTCCACATACATTTATTTGTAATCATTTTTTCTGTACTACTTCCATATATCAGATGTTAAGTGTTAGTTATTTCGTGATCAACTCAGATGCATCGTTCATTCATTAAAGAAGGTCAAATTTATCATCGACACTTAAATATCGTTATTCAATGTGAAATGTTTAATTTGAATGCTGATATTTGATTAGCTCGTAAATGGAATCCCAAAGTTAAATGTGAGAGTGATATACACTTATTGTTTAAGAGCAGGAGAAGATCATGTTCGTCTGAAGTTTTTAGATATCCGTGTTGTAATTACAAAATTTTGAAAGATTTGTTGCACTTTTGAAGCAATTTTCTCTTTATCTTAAACTTCTTTATATTTCTATTAGACTATTATTAATTTTCTGATAAAATAACCTAAAAATCATGTAATAAATAATACAATTGTGGATTTCCTAAAAAAGTATTTGTGTATTCTTATGTAATTGTATTATTTAATGATTAAGATAGGTGACAGCCAAATTGATGTACAATCAATGATATTCATAAATTATTGAAATATCAACAATAAATTGAAATTCATATGTTAGATAAGCAATTGTTGGTTAATATTGATAAATAATTAAAATACTTTTAATTTAACTTTTCTATACGAATAATTTGATGAAACTACTTATATAACCTTTTATTTATAAGCATTCTTCAGTAATAGATTTCATTTCATTTTTCAAACTAAAATTCAGGTTACGATTTGAAATGTTTGATATTGTATTTTGAAATTCTTGAAATTCTTTGAAAGTCCTATAAAAATTCTTTTCGACATAACTATTTTTTTCTGTGAAATATATATATAAATATGCAGAAATAATAAATTTAAATTCATAAGCAACACAAATTCGCGAAATATGAAATTTTTATTTTGATTTTATAAGAGTAGTTTGAAAAGTACTATTTTAATGATAAAAAATATATTTATATTATTTGATGTAAACACTTAAAACGCACACTTTCCTGAAACTACTAAATTTTAATGGTCCGTGAAATATAATACAACAATTCCTTCGTAAGCACATTTATTTTTATTCAAATTCTTACATTAATTAAAATTAAAAATTACAATTATTTAGTGAGTGACCTTTAATTTCAAACAAAATAAATTTAAATAAAATTAAATATTGTGTACTGAATTTTAATGTTAACTTGTTATATTCGACATACGTTATTCTTAATCTGTATTAACAAGAAACACTATCACCTCAAAAATACCACTGCTTGAAATTTGTTATTTTCCAAAGAGTTCATGAATTAAATTATAATATAAAATAGAAGGATAGAAATGGATAATTGTAATTAGATGCTATTCCAATAATAACAGTAATTACAGAAATTTATTAAAATGTTCTTAAAAATCATTAAAAGAAGAAATTTTATTTACTGTATCCTGCATTCCGTTTGTGCCGAAATATAGTGTAAATCTTTTGTTGCTTAAGAGAGTACCTTTACACCTTCAAAAATTCGATTTTTCAAATTTGTTTTTAAAAAAAAAATAGTAGTGAATGTTAGAAGCTTTTTAAAACAAACTGCATCAAAATCTGACAATTATTACGCCTTGTGCAGCAAAACATGTAAATGTCTAAAATGGCTTGTTCTATGTAATGCAATGCAAACAAACCTCATTTTCTCAGTTTGTTATTTTCACACTTTCCCACAGGATTAAAAAAATGTTTTGCATGCAGAGCTTTTTAAAATTTTATATTAGTGTTGTACATGTAAATCTTTATTCTGTGAACCGCAATTTTGTTAATAGGATGATTAGATTTTATTTTATAACATGATACATGAAAAAAAAAGTTACTAAATACAAACTAGATAACTTTTTTAATTTTTCAATTTTTTTTAATGTAAGATAAATTTAAAATTTGAGATTTACAGAATAAGGTCATTATTTAGCTTTAATTTGGTACAAGAATTATGGCTCTACTGTACATCTTTCAAATGTTATTTTGTGGGTAAAGTAAGGTAAGCTAATTTATTTTTCAAATTTTGGTACGCATATTTCATGTTGTATAGGAAAAGATATTTATTTAACAGATAACTTGACCCAATATTTTAAACTATGCATTTTATTACACAAACTGGCAAAGTTACTTTTGATTTCGTAAGATACTAAGTCCCCTTAATTACAGAAATACTACATTATTGACGCATTTTTATAAAAAAAAAAAGTTTAAAAAGAAATATGCATTCTTATCATGACAATATGCTATTTTAAAATTAAGTGATTTGTTAATATTTCAAAGGAGATTTGATAACTGACTAGTAGGTATAACGAATGAAATTTCATTGGAATCCAACGAGAAAAAAGGTTTAAGAAATTAACTAACCCTGATAAAATTATATACTTATACATTTTTCAATTATGTATCAATTGAATATAATTAATACTATTTGGTTTCTGTATTCAAAGTGTTGAATAAGTTTTTAAAAGAAATTTTACTGTTAAAGGTACTTTTTTGAACACAACCTTCAACAATTTTGATATACCCTAGAAGACAACAATAAAAAAAGTTCATTTTTCTTGTTCTATGTACACAGATACATATGATAATCCTCTTAAAACATTACATCAGAAGCATTAGAAAGAAAACCGGACAATGAATACTTAGGAATTATATTTTGAATCTTGGAAAAGAAACGTTTCATATCTTTTATGAATATGATTGATAGAACTTTTAAAAGATTGGAAAACTTGCTTAAAATACAAAGGATTGGTTTGTTATTTTTTTATTCATTTTTAACATTAATGCTAATGTGAGATAAATTTTTTATTTTTATTTTGTCAGGAAAATATTTATAACTATTCTTTTCTGATACTTCTATTGAATTTTTTTTAAAAAAAATTATTAAATTTTCATACTTTCTGTAGAAAATGTTCAATATGTGTGATTTCCATTGCTTTATTTTTAGTTCATTTTTTTATTATAAAATGCACATAACAACAATTTTGAGTGATCTATCTTTGTCTATTTAAAGAAATAAAAAAAAAAAAAAAACAATTTTAAATGTATATAGTAATTTCTTAGAAAACGAATTATACTGCAATTAATAAAAAAATGAATGGACTATGAAAAAAAGTTAAAATGAAAAAAAAATCACCCTAATAATAAAGAATATTAAAAATTGCTTATAAATAACATAAAATTCATCGGTTTTATTTTCTAATAAACATTATATTTCTCAAAAATGAAATAAACAAAAAATACCTGGTACCGCAAAAAACAATTTTTTTATACAGAAAAATGAAAATTCCCTCATCCTTTGTTCATAAAAGCAATAGGGAATAAAGAAATTTTATGATGAATAATATTTTAAATTTGAATAAATATGTTAGGGTAGAAATTTGTTGTTTGTTGGATTTTTATTGCATTTCCGAGAATCCATGGAATGGTTTTTCTTTTGTGAATGTTGTAATAAAGCATGTGAATTTCAAACACATTTATAACTATGAATATGCATGTAAACATATCAAAACTGAAAATTAATCTGTGTTTCAGAGTGATAGAAAAGTTTATTTTTTATAGAAAATATAAGTATTTTAAACTAGAAATAATACAATGAAATGAATTTAATATCCAAAAGTATTTTATTTTTAATTTATACACACACACATACATACATACATATATATATATATATATATATATATATATATACACATACCACTAGCCATTAAAATTGCAACATCATAAACGAATTACAAAGAAAAAATATATGCATTGTACATAAATGAAATGACAGTAGGACAAAATTCTTAAATTTATTAAATTTGAAAGCAGCATTTGGGCTTACAAGAATGCGAAATCAGTAGGAACCACTGCTATACCTGGTAGCTGAAACAGCCCTTACCCTGTTAGGCATGGAGTCGAACTGGACTCGGATGACAGAAAGGGGCTATTCATTCCATGCTGCTTCATGTCCTCGCCAGAGTTCATCAACTGTATTAGCTAGGAGATGGGTAGCTGGTTTGTCTCTCTGCCATCCATGGCCAAATCCTATCTAAAGGTGAACGTTTCGTGTACTCAATGACTTCCTAAACCTTCACATTAAGTACAATTTTCCCTACACCAATATCGAATGGAAATAGGCTACGAAAAATCTCTTTATAGCCTTCAGACAAGTAGATGGCTTTCAAAATGCAGCTCGTAGAAGTGGGACTCGTTAAAAAGGACGATTTCAAAAATTTTTATTCAGCGAAATAATTATAAAATTTATTGTCACAAAGGCCTGATAGCTGAATACAGGGTCAAAGTCATAAGAGTAATCATAACAGAGAGTTTGGGACACAAAAAGTTAAGACCGCAAAACAATTTCGTCAACGGACACATCAAGAATGAGCAAGAAAACTTGAACACACAAAATCTTCGTCTTCAAAAAAATCTTCAACTTCAAGCCCGAAGACGGAACATCAAAACAAAAGAAGGAGTCCAGCAGACACAAACGACCAGAAGGAGCCACAAGGAGGACGGCCCGGGAGAAGAAGATGACTCCACATGGAACGGCACTTCTCAAGAAACAGGCTTCAAGTCGGTAAACAGCTTCTTGGCAAAGCTCCTGAGGGAGGGAGATAGGCGTTGCTCCTAGGCGGGTCCGGAGGATACCATCCGCAGTAGTCAAGGCACATAAAACAGAAGAGCAAGACAATAAAATATATATATAAGTACAGTAAGGCATTAAGATACATGACAATAACAACATAAAAAGTACAAGAATTACCTTCGAAAAGGTAAAAAAGAAAACGAGAGAACACAAAAAATTATCAGAGAATGAAGAGGAGGTACAACAAGTGTAACTCCTCTCCAAGAGTCAGGGAGGAATCCGGAATAAATTCCTCCCCTCAGTGTTGACTCATAGAAAAATGTTCTACAGCTAAGTCTAGTCATTAAAAAGTCATGGGAGACTAGACAGAAACTGTCTCCAGTTAAAGTCCACTAAAATATCTATGATAACAAAATTATGAGATAATAAAAACCACGATGGGAGATGGAGACGATGGGATGGAACAGACATGGCAGTAAAAATCGATAGTTAAAAAGATGGAAAAATAACCGGTGAAGAGAATAAACTCCTCAAGCCAGGAAGTTAAAATCCAATTATACCACACTTGTAACCAAAGCTATCGTTCGGTGCACCAGAGTCGCCCCCTCTCTCTATGGAACATTGTCAAGGAATGTAGAAGTATTGGTCGGCGTGTTGAAAGTCTACTCTGCTACAAACGTCTTCACACCGTATGAGAAGTTATTGGGTGTCCTGTAAACGTACCCAATTCTTGACCAATGATCCGTGATGTGATTGTTGGGTTTTGCAAGGCCGATTTCCCAATATGTCTGTTCCATCAGGCATTAGTCATTGGAGATCCTGCGTGCCTTTCAATAAGACTCTCAGTAACCCATTGATTCACTAACCTCATGGCACTGGTTTCATTTCTACCAGTACGACGAGCAATAATGCGGAACGATAATTTACACTATCGATAATGACCCTACCTCTATAGAATTCCATCACTTGATGTTAAGCATTTCGTAGTTTTCGGGACACAATATGATATTCTGAGTTAACCGCGACCTTACTAATTGCTTTTCCAAAGGTAACTTTTCTTTTTTGCAGTGATCCAGATATTGTTTCTCACTCATGTGTCGTCTAAAAGGGCAGGAATACATATATATATATATATATATATATATATATATATATATATATATATATATATATATATATATATATATATATATATATATATATGATAAATGATTTCCTTACTCCTGTATGCTCTGATTCTTCCAAAGGTAAGTGAATAATTAGAATGAGAGTGGGTCATGTGTTCATATAAAAACAGATGCTATACTGTGAGTTCTAATTTCTAGTCACTTTTGCAAAAATTCAGCAGAAATCGCCCACCTTTATTGAAGAAGGAATTTGGTTCAGATTGGATGGTTGTATCTTTCGATAACAATCGACTTTTGAATACATGTCTCATATGTGTGACTGGATTCAAATTTAGGCTATAAGTTGCTTAGTTCAATTGATAATTACCATCTCAGCAAAAAAACATTTGCATAAGCTCTACATAGGGAAAAGGAGCAGGATTATGTCGAAACAGTAATGTGCATTAACCATAGTGTTTCCACAATATAAGCTGTGCGGAGTAATTTATAATGTCGAAATAGGCTTGAATATCTGTTGTTCCTAGCAAAAGAGCCAAAGGATCCACACCAAACAATGAAAAAAAAAAAGAAAAATGTATCATTTTTGCCCCCCCCCCTAAATTTAACTTGTGACAATACATGTAGTTAAAAAGCTTTTATCAGACATTTCCAGACCCATATGATACTATCAATTTGATAGGTAGTATACTTTATTCATCGTTCCATAACATGTACTGCTATTTCAGAAGGCACCAGTATTTTCAACTTAAGAATCACTGAAAGTTGGTAAATAAACCAATTTATGAGTGTAATGTTTGGTTAATAAGTAGATTTTTTACTAAAAAATTAATTTTTGTAGCTTGAGATTTACTTTTGTCGTGCTGATGTTTCATTCATAAGCATCTCGAAATTCTTTACTAATGTTTCGGCTCAATTCAAGAATTGGGTGGTCAAAATTGTCTTCAACGTTCTAGTGTAGCTGCGGTAGTGAAATAGTTACGTTTACAAGCTCAAGGCCGATGTTGTTTCAATAGGGTCATGGTTTCGGGTTTTGACGTCAATTTAAACAGCATGTGTAACGCGACTGATGCACCGAGGCTCCTAGTCCTCACTATAATATAGTATGGACGTTTAGAGAATGATATACCCGCTCAGGTATCGCTATCGTGACTTGCCAAAGTTTCAAAATCACTAGGTTAGACTCCAAGAGCTTTCATTTATTCCTTCTAAGTACGACGTTAATAAAACAAATAATCAAAGTGTGTTCAATGGTCAATTATATAAATGTTGGCATGGTGTGAATAAATGGTGGCAATATTTTTTTTTTTCTATTATTCCGAAGCATATGTAAAATGAATTATTGAAAACACTTTATTTCTATTAAACAATCAATGATGTTGTTCATGTCATCGTTACTGTTCTTGCTTTTTGAAAAAATATTAAAATTAAAAAACGAAAAATGTAGATTATTTAAAGAGAAATGTTTATTAAACAATTTATTATAAAATTTGATTTTCATTTCAAGATATAGTTATTATCAGACGCACGTTTTAAATTGAAATTTTATATATTTACTTTAATAACTAATTACAATATAATCATAAAGACTTTGAACAAATATCTTAATATCTCTTGCAATCTCTTGAAATAAAATATACAATCATTTTAACCATGTTTATTCTCTAATTTCCTTTTTGTTCCTTGACTCTTCCCTAATTTTCCTTAAAAATAAGGTAGAAAAAATTACTTGCTTTTGTTCATTAATAGTGATTTTATAAATGTTTATACCTAAAAAGGCTGACTGTGGTCAGTTTTGACGCTGCACAAACACAGCATTTTATGTTGCATTTTTTATTGTATATTTTATTATATGCGAACTGTTTGACTTTCGCTTCGCAGGATTGTTTTAAAACGTGACATGAAAGAGAAAGAGTAGGGGGGAAACACATCTGCTGGTCACGCGTAATTTTTTTCGTGGTTTTTTGAATATGATTTGATGAAAGGGATATACGAGATGATGAGAGTTGAAGAACACCTGCTGGTCATGTGAAATTATATTTGTGATTGAATGCTATCTATAATTACTTAGTTCAAATTATAAAGTCATCTCTTTTGGTGTTGTTGACTTGCTCGGATATATATTTTTTCAGGTAACTTCACGAAGAACCGTCGTTAAAAGAAATCTGCCCAGAACAGAAATTTTTCAACTTTTACAAAATATATCTCAAACCGATTTTGATTCAGATGAAAAAACAGATTTATCTGACGAAGAATATATTCCAGAAGCTAGAATGGAATCAACTTCAGCCAATGAATGCTCTCTTTTTACGCAATCTGCTCAAAATGCTTACTACTCTGAATCTAAAAATGAAGAAATTTGTTTATAAATTCTGATTCTCAACAAGCAAGTACTTCACGGGGAAGAAATCAGATATTCATAATAAGGGGTCAAAAGCGAAGAAGATTGATCAAAAAAGTAGAGTATCATTATATCTCTCTCAAAATGACCACAATGAGTGTAATATAGAAGTAGCTAAACATAGGACTGTGTGGAGTGCAGTTCCTTCCGATTCTCTTTCTGTTTTGAAGACGGCAGTAGAATAATATGTTGATAAAAATTCCTGGACCGATCTCATTTGTCATCTCATTTGTCATTGTAACTGTTGGACACTTTACTGGTGTTTTGAAGTCTCTTTATAAATAGAAAGATTCTGCATTTCATATGAAAGTGAACAGAAGCGGAAGATCAGTGATTTTTAGAAAGTCCTCACAGGAGTATATTTTTAGAAGAATTGGACACCTTTCGAAGGAACGGCCATTTGGAAAGGAATATCCATAAACAATTTGTGTTCCATGATTTCGGAACATAACTTTTTTCACGTAAAAATGTCTCTAGATAGATTCAAAGAAATAGTAAAGTATTTGAATTTTGATATAAAGTCAACAAGATCCGAGAGACTTAAGACAAAATAATTTGAGCTAATATCGCAATTTAGAAACTGATTCATTGAAAACTGTCTTCTGTATAATAAAGCAAGAGAAAACATAACGGAGGATGAGCAACTATTTTTAAGTGAAGCACGTTGCCCATTCACACAATTTATGCCACAAAAACCAGACAAGTTTGCTATCAAATTTTGTCTATTTGCTGATGTCCATTCAAAATATTTGTTGAATGGATTTCCACATTTAGGAAAAATGAAAGTAGACCTTGGTCTGAAACCGTCAGGGAACATGCAATATGAAGCAATGCAAAGTCCTTTCAAAATACTGGAATAAATATTATGTCTGACTATTATTTCACATCTTAAAATTAGCTAAATCATTAATAAATAATATATTTAGCCTTGTCGGGGTACATTGAAACGCGCAAATAAAAAAGTACCTGGATCATTAAAGCCTCAAAAGGAAGAGCTTCATTCAAGCAAAATTCTGAAGCACGATGACATCCCCTTGACTATTTTTCAAGGATAAAAAAGCAAAAATGTTTTTCTGTCAAGTACCTTAAATTATAAACTTGATGTTAAAATAATGAAAAGAAAATACTGAAGGTCCAGAAAATTTTACAATTCGTTTAAATACAGTGTAGATGTGCTCCATAAAATGGCAAGAATGTATACTTCAAAATCTGCTTCCCAACGTTGGCTGGTTCAAGTCTTTTCAATATTCCTGACTTAGCTACGATCAATGCCTGGGTAATTTATCAGGAAACTCCCGGTATAAATATCATGCGCAAAGATTATATTTCTAGCTTAGCTGATGAGCCCCACAAGAATTATATTTTCACTTAGAAATCTCCACATCCGAATTCCTCTCCAAGCGCAAATGATGCGTGCGTTACCTCAGTCAGAAGACGAAAACAATGACAAATTGATCGATGTCGCAATAAAACAATGAACATTTTTTCTGATTGTAAAAGGGACATTCGCGAACCCTGTACAAGTAAATTGATAAAGCTTTATTGTTTGTAGAGACTACACCAAGGAATAATATAAGTCATTCCAAAATATTTGAATATTTAAATCAAATTTTATAAAATCAATAATTAAATGCTAAATACATTTTAAATATTTTATGTGATCCAAACATTAATATTATTTCTCTGTAAAGTGTGTTTTATTTCGTATTTATTATATAAATTTATGAATAATTGATTGTATACATTGTAATATCTTGAATATGAAGAAAAAATATATTGTTCAACAAAACATGAACAGAGTGCGCAATCTATGTGATATAAATAATAAATTTAATATTTGAAGGTATTGTGGAATTTATTTCAGCAAAATATCGAGGATAAATAAAAGCAGTTTTTATTTGTTAAAAGAGAGGGATCAAAATTACCACTTCTCGTCTCTCTAGGTTTATGGAAAATGCCGTTGATCTAATGCTAAGGAGATAACTGAGTTTTTCGATCTATAATTGCATTAAACTTGAAACGTTATTTCACAACAAAACAAAATCATAAATCTATATTGAAGCATGAAATATAAAACACTAAAAGTTCCTTTGAATTTAAGAGAAAATAGTGAAAATTATATCTTATTCAAGTATGTCACTTAGTTCAGCTAGAATAATAATTTATAATGTATAAATGTAGTGAATAAATTCTACAGCAAGGGAATTCTGAGAGGAAGCTGATGCCACTCTTAAAAGATAAACTCCAGCTTTATCTCCAGATCTCGTAATCAGCTAATTACACACAGTAGATATACATTCCTCTTTCAAGGTACCAACCATTGAGCGTGCAAATTCAACTACGCATGAAATCCCAAAAATAGAGAACTAATTAAACAATTGATGAACTGTTGTTAGAGAGGATGAAGAATCCTGTATCTCGTACGATCCAGGAGGGGGATATAATACATAGGTGTTACGATGGCTGTTTATTTCGCTGAGCAAATGTGTCTCCCTGCTAATGTCTGTTAATTTATTCTCCCTTTTTAAAGTTAGAGACAGAATGATGTTTCAATTTAAGACTTGAGAATTAATCCACTTCGTTTCCGAGAAACAGGCAATTTGTCCTATTAATGGATGAGAGCGCTAGTTTCGATTAAGTGCTTCAGTGAACTGAAATGATTGTTATTTTTGCATGTAATCTTTGTTAAAGAAACCTCGAATGATATTAAAATACTAGAATGAATGGACAGATTGAAAAAAATATATATAAAATATCCAAAAAAAAGTCAATAAAACTCTATTTTTTGTCATCCTTTTTAAATTCGAATGGAGAAAAAGCTCAAGTTATGGTAAACTCAAATTCTGGGACACTCAAAGTATTTGATTAACATAAAACTTGTTCATTCGATTTTTATATCATGGAGTATGGATGTTCTTATCTGGTTAATGTTAAAGGACTAAGAAAATTATATAAAATGTCACATAAGCGAACATCTTATCTTGGAAAGTTTCTCCAAATAAGGTATTTACAACTTAATTGTAAAGAGAATGAATCACATGATTAGTCATACTCAGGCTGTATGTCATTTGCAACAAATTGATCTTGCAACATATATCGAAATAAAGTTAAATATACTCTATTTTTTCTTTATGCAATACAAATATATTTATTAAAGCATTATTAATCATCATTTAATATTATCGGTTCAGAGGTTAATTCAAATTACTGGGTCTTGATGCTTTTTCAATCGAATATTTTTGCTTTCAGGGTATTTCAAATGGAGTAGCAATTTCAAGTAAGGTAAAAAATAAATATAATTTGTTTAATAATAAGAGTAGTAAATAGAAAAATTTGAAGAAATTAATAATCATTCATTTCAAAATTTATTTTTTAATTATTAATGAAAACATTGATATTCTTATATTACATATGTATATGAGCTGAACTAATGCAGTCAACTTCAAATCAAACTGGAAAAGAAAAAGTACATATTCATGGATTCACTTAATGATTGTGACGCAATTAAATATTATCAATCAAAATTAAATACATCCAATTATTAGTTAATCAGAAGTGATGGAATGTTTTGATTATACTTTTCCTTTTAAAGTGATTTCTACCCATTGTGTTTCTTTCAATTGTTATATAGTTATATAACACCTCATTTTATTCAAAGATACTAAAGTATATTTGTCTTATTTCCTTATTTCTATCAGATTATTCGGAAGCATATTATAATGGCTTTCATTCGTTTTTCTATACAGAATATGAGTCAGTTAAACTTTGCAAGATTTCTGTTTATCCACTGTCATGTTTTTTTGAATTTGACTTTTGAAATAACTCTCGTATTGTTTCTTATAAGTCTATCAATAAACTGTTTATTATACATTATGAATAAATAGTTTAATTTGTAACAATTAACTTTGAGATTTTTTTCTTCATTTAAATTAATAGATATATTATTTTCATCTGGTTATTATTGGAGAAAGAGATAAAAAACCCACGTATAATTTCATAAAATAACAAACCAAATTTAATAAGTTACTGTTTAATATGTTAGAGTTAATGTTAATTTTACTGTTTAAGTTCCTCATTGTGTGAATAATAAGATATATATCTAATAAAAGAAAATAGAAAAAAGTAACTTGTTTGCATAATCTCATGTTATAGAAATGCAATTATTTGAAAAGTTTATGTACTGACTAAAACGCACATATTCATTTCGCTAAATAAAAAAACAAAATTGTAATTGCAACGAGTATGATAAATATTTTACCTAGAAATTTAACGATTGTAATAGAATTCTATTAGTAATATGGCAATTACGTAAGCGATTCTAATAGTAATATGGTAATAAAAATACCAAAGGTCTTGAGAGCAATGCTAAATATTTTCATAAAAATTCAATTTTAATTTGTATTAGTCAAAAAATTCATGATTCTTGTTTTCTTTTCAATAATTCATTACAATTTACTTACTGCTTTGCTTAACTCCCCGGGTTCTTGAAATAACGTACAATCATTCAGAGAAAGATCACAGTACAGACGAGGAGAGTGGATGGTTCTGGGATGGAAAAAGCGTATTAGGGAATCTGAATCAAAGCTTCATCCGGAACTACAGATTGACCCCTCAAAAATATCCAGAGAGATACTGAGGTATAATTTTTAACATTATGTTGTCGATATCTTTTTTAATTCATTATAATACAAAAAAATCCCTTCAACAGAACTTATGGAGAAGATGATTAAATCTGGAAACAGTGCAAATTATTAAAAGGTCAACATGCTATCCTAGCTATAATGGGATTGAAGATGTCTGAAATTCAATCGGATGAAGCAGTGAAACTGTACAGATGATATCCTGGGATTTGAAGATTACTCTTCTTGTAAGTGGAGAACGCAATCACTCTAATCCCATTTCACATAAACAATACAAATCTTGTATGCACAATATGACATAAAGGTAGTATGTTGAGATTAAAATGCTTAGTTTCCATTACCATATTTTCTTATTTATTCCCCGATTTTCAGAATGCATATCGTACCTGGAATTACATTTGTCTTCAACCAAATAGAATATCCAACTACATTTTGACAAAGTTTCCAACCCGCTCTACTCACTTGAACCCACTACCTTAAAAACTTAGTTGTAGAGTAATCCCAGTTGCTGTCGAACCCATATATAAATGGTAGGTTTTGCCTAATCATCTGACCGAAAGAAATGTTCTATTCGATACTTGCATAAAGAGTGAAAACGGCGAGCAGTAAGGACCAGTACAGTGATTCCTCACTATTTCATTTTCAGATTCATATGGATAACCTTCTGCTTCCCCTCTTTCCATTGCAACGTCATTTTGGAACAAAAAAAAATAAATACCATATACATCCAGATTTCAAGCTCATTAAAAATTTTCAAATAGAGTTATAAGTAAAATAGTTATTGGCTTAGAGGCATTGTTTTCCAATATAGCCTAGTAATCAATCTAACTTACCACATAACACACAATTTGGCTAAATAGTTTTGGAAGGCCATTTATCTGTGACAAGCGGAAACACGAAGTCCGAAGCTATCTGAATAAGTTTGTTTCGGGACTTGGACTGAAACAAAATTTTGTTCTTGATGCGAGACAATGAGTCGTCATATAATGTATTTATTATTCGTAAGGTTTCAAACTAAAAAAAATGAACTAAGCCTCACCACCCTTATACTTTTAGGATGAATTACATTTTGCTTACAAAAGCTGAAATTAAAGTTCTTAGGACAATGAAAGGATGATATAGCATCTCAAGATAAGATTATAGCGAGTTACAAAGTATTTAAATGGAAGTTATTTCCATCAGGGTATGAAGTAGTTTGATGATACTGTTGTATATAGATTTACAAGGCACACACGTAGAAAAATGGATTATAAGAAAATGTTACGCGCATTTTATTATTTAATTTTACCTCCGTATAATCAGTCTGATATACTGGTCAATAAACATTGAATTTCAATTTAAGACATGCTAGAACAAATTTAAATACTTTCATATTATTTACAGTTGGATATATAAGGTCGATCTTTCTCGAATCCCAATTAATTCGACAATTCTAAATTATGCTTTAGTAATGAAAATTTAGCTTACAATACCTCTCATTTTGAATCACATATTTTTCACTAACGTCTGGTTCTTATTTCAGGATATTCATCATAATTCACTTTAGCATAAAAATAATTATCATTCTGATTGCACTTTACAAATATTGAGCTGCAAGTCGTTATCAGCAATATCTCTACACTTTCTTTCAATTATCTTTCGTTTATTAATGATTATTTTCAATTTCCTTCACTTTTATCTTTATCTACTTAGCTAAATCCTGTTTCCTTTACCAGGTATGTAAGTATGAAACCGGAATTTGCCCATAGGTGGCGCTAGATGTCGATGCAGTTACCGACACATTTCGTCAGCGGTGTCTTGTTATTGTATTGATATCCGACAAAGATTTCCAACTCACAATAACACGAGTTTCATTCAGTAGCATTAGTTTATTAGAGATAAACATGTCGAGTTTTGTGCCAACAAATTACGATTTGCGGACAGTACTACTTTTCTGTTTTCATCTGAAGAAAACCGCAGCCGAATCACATCGAATGCTTCTGGAGGCATTTGGTGAGCATGCTCTCGGTAAAACACAGTGTTTCGAGTGGTTCAAACTGTTCAAAAGTGGCGATTTTGACGTGAGGAACGAAGAACGTGGAAGACCACCGAAAAAGTTTGAAGACGACCTGCAAGCCTTGTTGGACGAAGATGACGCTCAAACACATCAACAACTGGTGGACCAGTTAAAGGTGATCCGAGAAGCCATCTCCCTTCGGTTCGGATCATATTATTACAATAAACGTGTTTTTTCTGTACAAAAATTCCGGTTTCATACTTACACACCTAGTATTTGGAGAGAAATTTTAATTTTATGCAGTTCAATTTACAATACAGTCCCTGAGGTTAGGGATGAGAAGTTGCCAATAGTCAAACGTGACAAAGCTTATGTACAGTACTTTCTATTTTATTAGAATCTGCACTGTTTCTGTAGGTTCTGTCTTAAGACTTTACACTGTTATCAACATCAATTTTTAGTTCAAACAACATTAGCTTATATTTCATATTAATTCAACAGTATTACTTTGAGCATTTATTTACTGTTTTGATATCGTTTCAAATTATAAGACCTCAGTATATGGTCTTTGTTTATTTTCTTTCGTTACTACACTATGCTAAATTTTACTCTTCCTTTTATGACCCTACTTAATTGTGTTGTTAGAGTTACTTCAGTTTATACGCCATTTAATTATTTTGAAATGTGATAATTATTCCCCAAACCCTCACTTTGTAAATTAATCATAAAAGTAACAAAAAGAAACATATTATAAAAAAATATGAAACAAATATTTTGTATCACTGATTCAAATGTAATAAAAATGTGTTTTTTTTTTCTCACAGCTTTTATGACATGTACAAAAATTATTTTTAATATCAGGCAAGTTATATAATCAAATATCAATACATTTATGCTAATGCACCAATTAAAAAAAATCTTCACAACTTCTCTTCTTTAATCGATGTTTATATTAAAAAGCAAATAATGTGAGAACAATATTGCAAATTAATGAAATACTAATAGCTAAAAAGACCAGAAAGCTGGATTTGGAAATACAATTATTGAGACCGTTTAAGATTAAAATTTTGCTATTTCTTAAGAGCAAAGAAAATTCATTTTACAAATAAATATTGACATTAAATTTGTTCCAAATATATTTAGTTATTTTGGGAAGTATGAAAAACTTATAGTTAAAAGTTAATTTGTTAAAGAGATTATCAGAATTTCTAATGCGTTTCAATGTAACTTATCTTCTAAATATATGTGAGAATTTGCCATTACTTCAGTTTTAAACATACATAATATTTATTATTAAGCTTACAAAATAGGCTATTTATAACATTATGAGCATATAGAAAATGTATTTTAAATATATAAAGGTAAACATATTTTAAATATGAAATTTAATTATTACCAGAAAATGTTTGATTTGGAAGCATCATTAACCTATATATTTAATAATAATATTAATTTGTATGAAATAATTTTCAGTATAATTTAAAATTTTAAAGGTTATGAGAATAAAAAGGTACATTTTTTCCACATTTTTTTTAAATCATGACTGTTTTAAAACCTATCCCTTACAACAATTAACAGTTGGAAAAATCATTTAATACGTCATTTTATTTTGTTCAGTGACGGATACTTATCGAAAGATTCAAACTAATTCGGTCAACTAAAATAGTTTTCTTTTTCTCGAATCATCCTATATGATAATAATGAGTATGGGATAAATATAAATGTTGGTAAACTAACATATAAAATTTATCATTTGCTTAAAATTAAAATATCTTTTTATTATTATAGGCAACATTGTTTTTGAAAAATAGTAAAAACGATCTAAATTAAATTGAAAATATTTTATTAAGAAAAGGATATATGAAACGATTGAATGAATTATTAGTTAAGGAAATGTTTAATTTTTATAAAACAAAAGCCAACATTATTTTGATTTTAAATAAGAAAGAGAAAAATGCGTATAGACCATGTAATGTATTTAATTGCAGAAATATGAAATTTTATAATGTGATGAAATTTTACTTTATCGTGAAAAAAGTTGAACTAACAAACTAACTAAAGCTAACAAATATTCTAGAAACTATTTTTGTAGAGGTGAAGAAATAAATTACTTAATGTAATATAATGTGAATAAGCATATGCCAAGCAGAAAAATTAAAAGTGTGCTACTTTTTTTGCATCCATTGTTTATTTAATTTAATAAGGAGTACCAACTTTATTTTAAAAATGTAACAACTTTAAGAAAATTAAAAATAAACACAGTGGATTTTTCTACTAGAAAACAAGCATTAGTAGTAGAAAAAATTAAATGTGATCACAGTAATTAAAACTTTAACTTCTTGTCTTTATCGCCAGAAAAAAAATATTCTTCAATACGAACATATTTAAAATTCATAGTTCTTAATTTTCAAACTTCTTTAAGTAACTAATGAAGGGTAATTAAGTTACTCTTTTTCCAAAAGTTATACAAGTGCTAATGAAATATTGAGAAGTTTTGTTCAATGTTAGACAATTTAAGCAATATTCTTAAAAGAAGAATATTTCAGGAATTTTTCCTTAGTTATTTATACTCCTATACTTACAAAACACTTTAAAGTGAATTCCTTAAATTAAAAAAAAATACTTTCATTACTGAATGAGACTGAAATTCACTACGGATGTGTTTACTGAATACATGAAAATAATTCTAATTATTCTTAAGAAAAAATGATAAAAAAAAAAAAAATAGAAAATCTATAGAAATCTCCATTTTTTATGTCTGAAGACTTAAAGCAGTATTTTGTTGAAGTTAGCTAATATGTTTAAAAGTTATATGAAGCATAAAATTAAATAATAATGATTTAAGTAAATAAAAGCTTGATTTTGCTTGAAAGAACTACTTTTAATTTCTGAATAGCTCTTATTTAAATTTAATATATTATAAAATAAAAATAACTCATCTATAATTTGATTAAAGTTTATAATTCCTTATCGCCATTCCTTACATTTTTCAAAGTACAATGAAAATAAAATGTATTGCATTATACAATATTGATAGTCAGCTACACGTATCATTAAATCAAGGGTTTTCAATTTGTGATAGTCCTCTCAGATACATTTACTCCACTAATGAAAGACCCGAAGAGAGCCTCTGAGCGTTTACTCTTCAATATGTGTGAATCGTAATTTCAGAAGGAAATAACGCTATATCCATCTTTATGGTTGCCCTATATCCTTCCTGGTGGCGCACTTAAATAAGAAAACAGCACATAATTTGGCATATTCACACATTTATGGATATTCACACAAACGAAGCACATGTAATACTGAAACTGACACGTGCACAACATACTCGCGAGAAACATTTTCTAAGTTATGAATAAGAGTTAAAGATCAATGAATGGGACATCATTGTCATCCGTCTCCAGGTATGATGAATTGAATTGAAATTAATTTCCACCTTGTTTGCTTAAATAAAGTAATTTATTGCGTGAAATGAAAGTCATCATTTGGGCCACTGGGTCTTAATCTCAATTCTCTAATCTCATCTATGATCACGGCCTCTCCTCTCCACTGCTCAGTTACTATATTTGGACTTGTTTTATATTTATAAATGCTCTTCATGTCAGAATTCATACGTTTAAAATAAGTGTCATAATTCACAGAATGTGGTTCCAATTTAATTCAATTATTTTATATTGCTTTTAATAAGAGATAGTCATTACTCTAGTCGATCATAAAATGTATATGCATAAAATATGCATTAAACTTTTTAAGTAAGCTGTGAATCTTGCATTCGTATCCTATAGGTCAAGACAGTATTAAAGACCATGACTGTCTAAATATAAAGCGAGTTTTATATTATTATCAAATTACTTCAGTTGAGTGTATCTGAAGGTTTTTAACTAGTGGGTCTGTATCTACGAATTAAGCTTACGAGAAGTTTAATAATACAATGAAAAATTTGCAATATGTTTATTCATTCATAATAAATACTGATTCTTATAAGGAATAATAAACAAAATCTAATTCACTTAAGAAATATATAGCGATTGATTTCGATTTATAAATATATCTATACTTTACACACACACACACATATGAATGCATAACTATTTGATATTCCCTTTCCCCAAATTAGAATATATAGCTCCAATTCATGTAAGGTCTGGCTACGCATACGCGCAAAGGATACAAATATCTTCTCAGAACTAACACGTCATCACTTGTGTTGGATCTCCAAGCTCGAAGCTTACGCTACCAAACTGTCTTTTATATATGTCTTTATTACATATATTGCATGTATTTGTAAAGTTGTAAATAAAACGAAATAAATTACATTAGCAAAAAAAAAAAAAAAAAAAAAAACGATTCAGCAAGAAGAAGTTATCTGATTGTATTGAAATTTCGTATGCACAGGTATTTAGACCGAACATGCAAATGGTTAAAATTAGATATCAAATTAATAAAAAGCGGGAGCTACAGTGCATCACAACTACGCACTTAGCAGGTGTATATAAAAACAGATTCTCAATCTGATGGTCAAATTTTCTGTTGCTTTGGGATTTGTGATACTTTTCAACAACTGAAAAAATGCCTAGCCATAGGATTCGAGCTCATTAAGAGCAACTGTCAACAGGTCGTATCTTTGGGTTAAAAGAGGCAGGATGGGTAAATCGGAGAATCGCTCGTCATACGGGTCAAAGCAATGCGGCGATTAGAAGATAATGGCAAGAATGGGAGGACAGTGGCAGATTTCAGGATCATCATGGAAGCGATCGACCTAGATCCACAGCAGATTGAGAGGACAGAGTAATTGTCAGATTAGCTGTCACAGCGGCTGATTCATCATTATTTAACCATCACACGTGTAACTCTCGCCCACGATTTTCCACCATGACCATTGACAGATGGTTGATAGAGCGAAATCTACGCTCGTACCGACCGCTGCTCACCCTACCACTCACGCCTGCACATGTCGAGCCAGATTACAATGCTGCTTAGCTCAATCAGGCGGGAATGATGCTGACTGGAGATGTATAATGTTTATAGAACGAATCCCGCTTCCAACTTTATCCTGACGATAATCTAAAATGTGTCTGGAGACTCTCAGGGGAGGTGCCGATCTTGCTTTCACTATTGCACGTTACTCAGGCCCTCAATCAGGAGTTATGGTGCCATTTCCCTTGATATCTGGATCCCTTTGGTCGTCATTACAAGCACACTTACAACACAGCGGTACGTCGACGACATCCTGAGACCTGTTTTGCTACCGTTCCTTTTGCAGTAACCAGGCCTTACTTTTCAGCAAGATAATTCCAGACCACATACGGAAAGTGTTGCTATGAACGGTCTTACAGCTTGTCAAACACTTCCTTGGCCAGACAGGTCTCTCTGCAATGGAGCATATCCGGTATATGATGGGAAGGCGACTGGAATCTACCAGGGAATGTTAATGACCTAGCTCGACAGTTGGAGCCAATTTGGCAAGAGATACCGCTGGAGACTATCAGGTAGCTTTATCACTCTATGACACTTCGTGTGGCAGCTTACATCCAGGCTAGAGGTGGTCAACATCTTATTGAGCTCAATATTTCTTAAGTATGTAACTCTGAAATAATCATTCAATATTTTTGAAATGTGTATCATTTTCTTTTCTGCACATAATTTTCCTATCCTCCAATTTTTGCCTCCATCGGACAACTTCTTCTTGGTGCGTCGTTTTCTTTTGTTATAAGTGTAGTATATATATATATATATATATATATATATATATATATATATAATTCAAAAACATAGATACATAAAATAAAGATAAATATAATTTCTTACAATATTACAACTAAACCCTAAACGTAATTTATTTACGTTATAGAAAGAGTAAAATTCTTTAAATTGGAGAGAAATAGATAAAGCAAATTACCGAAAAAAAGAAGTATGAAAAGAAAAAAAATATATGTATATGGTATAAGTAGAAATATACGCGATAGTGTGATGAAGTGTACACGATACAAGTAGAAATGTAACTGGAAAATATAAGTTTGTAAAGTACTAACATAGGCATGAAAAGAAAGGAAAAAAAAAAAAAAATAAAGCGTAATAACAAATGAAACATATGAATGTTCTGAAAATATTGATCTGATGATGCTCTTTAATACATTGAAAGCTTTCATCTGATTCAGTAAGAATTCTTAACGAATTTTGCACAAAAAATATACTATATAGTTAACAGTTTAAGACTTAAGTTTGCTTTTTTATACAATTACCGCTATTGTACATAAGAATGTCTGTGTGTCTGTAATAGTGCTGCCTTTTTCCTGTATCTCTGACAGTAATCCATATAAGGTCTGAGTTTTCTGTTTGTGCACATATTTCTTAATCTGTAATACTTATGTGTCTTCCTGAAGATTTGTCAACAAAGTCCTTTGTCGTTAACACCTGTGTTGGACTTGATTTCATTTATTATGCTGGTTCTTCCACACGTCCAGAAAATTTCCTAAAAGTATCTACACAAAAAAATTAATATAAAAATATAAATAAAACAGAAATATTTTGCTTTGTTAATCTAATGTGTAACTTATTAATATAAGTTACGCATTAGATTGGTTTAGTAGCAAAAGCTTTTATTTTTAATTAGTTATTACACTTTAATACATTAAAACTCTAAGCAAGTTTCTTTAGATTATTTGTAATGATGTTAAAACTAAATTTAGAGACAAATAAAATAACTTTTTTAGATGGAATTTTTTTTGCTGATGATATTTTCATTCGACAAGAATTTTTTTAGTTGAAAGAACCATTAAAACCCCAAACAAAAAATTTACTGCAATAAATGCAATTACTTATACTCTGAAAGTTTTTTTTTTTTTTTTAATTATATTCAAACTCAGTTAGAGAGATGACTCCCAAAGGTATTTTTAATGGAACCATTATATCATTCTTGGTGAATAGACTTTTAAAAAGGAAAAAAAAATCATTAAATATTTACTCAATTTTTTTTTACTCTTAGATATTTTTTCACACATCTTATAAGGAGAAACTTGTATGCAGTTGAGTCAATCAATCTATTAAAACTGCGAGATATTATGCGAGACCTTTGGTGATTAATGAACAGTTACTCATAAGATTTAATACATTGCTCACTCAAAAATATATTTTAGGAGATACAAAACGGGAAATGATTTAATTTTAAATTATGCATCTATAACAAAGGAAACATATTTGTAGCACATACTGCGCTTGTCTGCGCACGGAATGTATTTTACATGCTTATGTACAGAAATTACTATTGTCTGTTGACTTTGCAATAACATATGAAATGAAATACATACGTTTATTTTTCGATGGCCTTTTAGTAATTGTTTCTTCGTAATGGAAAATTCTAATTTTATGAAACTCATACCTTCTAATTCAATAGTTATAATATCAAAATGTTCCATGCATTATTAAGAAAAAGTTAATGCATTGTAATAAATAATATTTACTGGTTGAGAATGGTAAAAATATGTTAATAAATGTTATAAATTTATGCTCTTTTCATATATTTTATTTTTAATCACTTTTAAAAATTTAGTCATAAATGCAACGTTCTCTTTCTATTAAATGAATTATGTTTTATACTAAGAAGCTCATTATATACAAAATAATTCGATACATTTTCATAGAAAGGGATACTTTTCTTAGTATTGCAATTTGGAATGAAACAAATAGAATTAATAAACTTTTATTTCGTAAGTAATAGTTTCCTTCTGTTGATATAAGTAATGTGTCTATATTTTTCTTTAACAGTAGAAAGAAGATATTTCTGTGAATCAGTAGAAAATAAAAAAAAAAAGTTTTATTATTCAAATTATAAATAGAAACTCATGTATTGTAGACTACTTATTTCCTAAATATTTCTTATTTTAATTGGCTTGAAATTCCAGGAATTGATCTAACCAAAATATGTGTATTGAGTCTGATTTAATATATGTTCTAACGTGTGCATAAAGTTTTTAAATATGTATGCCTTAAATAAAGCTTATAAGCTTATTATTTTTGCCTAATTGTTTCATTTGTTATATGGAATTAATTGTGTAATTGTAATAAATCGTTTGTATTGAAATTTCTTTGATGCGACTCCTAATCATAGTAACATGAGCTACTCTACCTATCAGTAATTCATGTTTGAATCAAAACAAGTGATTTAGTAAGCAAATACATTATTATTTGTACATAAACTATAATTAATTAATATAAGATGGATTCGAAAGACATAGATCTAGCATATCCTGTATAGAGGAACTATAAACTGTATGTTGTCTTATAATGAAGTATTTTCAAATAAAATACTGTATTTATTGAGTATTTAAACTCACTTCGAGGTGGCTGAGGAGCCTCAGCCACCTTTGAGGTGGTGGAAGTATTGAATACATTATGTCATACACATGTGCAATAATTGGAAAACTGTCATTGAGTCAATGTTCTTTACACAAATAACCTGATTATAATTAATTTCATATTATTTAATTATCAATATACAGACATTTCTTGTACAAACAATTAACATATATTGTCAACTCTAGATACATGAATTCAACATAAATTTATAACTTGAACAATATATATGGTCAGAGAAAAATGTCGTCCTTTCCTGCATTTTGAAGATATAGAATTGTTCAAAATTTATTTGACTACATATTAGTTGCAATATCCTAAGCAATCACGTGGTTAACAACCATTGTGAATGAAACTCGTATATGGCGACAGGACTACTTAGAACCTGTGCCCTCATTAAAATATTCATAAACAAAACTGGTGGAGTGTGTAACTGACGGTCACGAATTAATAATCCATGTACTTTTGAGAGCCCCACCTTTATTAAGGTATCTTGATTTATCCCTTGAGTGTTTAATTGAAATTTGTTCTTTTATCGTAAAAAGGAAATGGAGATGTTATGGTTTCATGATTGGTAGAGTAAATGGGTAAATTCCAAATATTGCATTATACAGAATATCCAAATCTTTAGTGAATTCATTACATTTAACTAGTAGGATTTTTACAATACAATACATATACTCAAATATAATGCAATTACCAATTCGATTTCGTTTAAACATTGTCGAAGGCATAATGAATAAATTCTTATCAAGCTATTTTTATTAGAAGTTATGAATGTCTTTTTTATACCGGAATTAGGACATGAAATAATCATTTGGCGACTTCAGACTTTAGAAATGTAGAGCAATACAATGTTCAAATTAGAGCAATCAGCAAGATACAAAATATGAAGACAAGATCAAATAGCAAAATAGACATAATGTATTCATAAAATAGACAAGAATTTTCTAAGGAGCCACTCTCAGCTACTTGAATGTTATGGTAGGAATGTTTTCTGCCGTGATGATTATTTTGTTTGAATTTGGATTGGCGTTTAAAGTAATAACATTTAACACACACACACACACGCATATATATATATATATATATATATAT
>BMAW01003411.1:266280-281168 GCA_019974015.1 Nephila pilipes
AACACACACACACACACGCATATATATATATATATATATATATATATATATATATATATATATATATATATATATATATATATATGTATGTGTGTGTGTGTGTGTGTGTGGTGCATATGATTGACACAGAGAATATGTATATACAGATTATATATATGCATATATACTTTGGTATATTTGATACTACTACGAATTAGAATTTCCTTTTTTTCACTGCTTCATTACTGTGACTATTGGTATTTTCGTATTGTTACATTTGAATTAAAAAAACATTCTCTTTAATCTATGAAGAATTTTTTGTTAACTGATCAGGAAATAGCAAGAGAAGAATGTTGATATAACTTAAAGCTAGTTTAAGCCAGCTATAATTCCCTAAAGCTGAATTTCCAATTTAATTTGCGAAGGCTCTATTATTCATTTTATACTTAATTAACAAGGTCATTTTTTATTTGACGCAGGATTCTTTTCTAGATTGAAGGATTCTTGAGACATGTGTTTTATATTTCTTTTCTATTATTATTGTATCAGCACGGAATCATTTCTTTGTGTCCTTGCAAATAATATACCCTCCACTATTGAAATTACTACCGATTTTGAAATACGCTCTGTGATTCATTTTCTGCATTAAAAGACGAGAAAGATCTAAAAATTTATTACCGAATTAAGGAAGTGTGTGGTTAGGTTTTTCATGTGACACTTAAAACAAAAACAAAAACATGATTCCTGGAAAAAAGGCTTTCAACATCTCCCCAAATAAATAAAGTTCAAGGAAACAATTACAGTACGCAAAATCCTGTGCACCGTACTTTGAGATAGGAAGGGAATATTAATTAAGTAATTATTGCCAGAGGGAGGAGCACTATATTCTAAAATGTGTTGTGAAAACATAACTAAACTGATTCGTACAATTCAAAGCATAAGGCTTGACATATTCAATAAAGAGATTGCTTTGCTGCATGACAATACATGTCCACACATGACTCATCAAACCAGAAATCTCATCGTATGGCTGGGAACAACATATTCTTACACAGTATAGTCTAATCTGCTTCCCAGCCGCTACCATTAGTTATTTCACATGGAAAAGTATTTAAGTGGTTAGTGCACTGACGACAGTTATGATATCAAAACAACAATGCTACAGTTAACTCATACGGCAAATTTCTATGAGGAATAAATATAGAAGCAGTTTGCACATTGTGATACATGCCTCGATAGTGAATGTAATTATGCTGAATAGTAGGTCATGTTAAACTATTTTCTTAAAAAAAAAAAAAAAATAATAGGAGAAACTACATAACGTAATTTCTTTAAAAACACTTATATATATATATATATATATATATATATATACTAGCGATACCATAACTGAAAGAGAATGCACAGCGGTAATATGGGCACTAGAAAATTTCGTCCATATTTTGGTCATTTTCCCAACCAAAATAATTACAGAATATGCAGCATTCAACTTGTTAACGAATGGAAAAATATATTTGAAGAACGTTTAAATTTAGCGGAATAATGTTGTAGGGGATATAGACCGAGGAAACAGAATGTTGTGACGGATGTTCTTTCTCGAAATCTCTGCAGAGAGACTGCAGAATATCACATTTCTGTGCTATTATTAATTCCTTGGTTTTATCATTAAGAGAACGATCGAGAAATGATCAATGGTTAGACCCAAAACTATGACACAAGTATAGCTATCTTGAAAATCCTGCTGATGCTTCAAATAAAAACAGCTATATAAGAAATTTGATCGCGAAATAAATAAGCTAATGAAATTCCTCCTAAAAATGAACTGCGGACATATATTCCGTAACCTTTGCTAAAATATATAGTCTGTGATAATCCGATATCGGATTATTTTCGTATAATAAGTAAATCTTATGCACGTATCAAATAATAGGGGTATTTTTATTATATGTAGATATTTTTTGGAGAATATGCTTCAAATTGTGACAGTTGTCATCGTTATATATATAAAAATTTCAATAATCTCTTTTGGATTTTTTCTCTAATTCATCTTTAAAACTTTAAAAATTTAAATTGAGCAGAAGCGATCAACTAACTGGCGATCGTTGAAAATCTAATTTTAGTTATATTTATAATAATGAGTTCCCAACTGAACGATTAATTTCTAAGAAATCTATTTACCAAATAAAAAAAGAAGTTCACTAGATTTGTCTATAAACAGCATTGAAAAATGAAATGAACATTTTCTTTTAAACATTAGTGATTTTTTCTAAATGGTTTGAGTTAATCGCATAACGTAAAGCTTTAGCGAAACCAACACTACTGCATTTATGAAGATTTTATACCTAGATATTGCGAAACAATTACGGTAGTTAGTGACAATGTCTCACATTTCTTTTCAGATATTTTTGAGGAACCGTATTGCATTATTAAACTCTGAACACATAAAGAGACTACTTTCAGATTGCAGATGAATTCATTGTAGAAAGTTAATCTTAATTTCATTCAGAAGATAGCTAACGTATAATCGAATCATATCACTTTGGACCTATTAATAAATATCTGCGCATATACAATTAAAAGCTCACTACGCGAAGGCGCAGGAAATAATCGTGCTGCACTATATTTGAAACACACATTGATAACTTCCTTCAAGAAACTGGTTCACGTATCCTAACATGGTTGTATGATGTGTAAAATTATTTAACAAATTTTAGTTGAGGTTCATTAACGTACAAGGTTTCAACAAAATATAAAGACGCGATGCTACATAGTATTAGTTGCGAATTGCAGATAAAGGTAAAAGATCGGAGGAAACGTATCCTATTAGCTCAGTAAAACACTGGGAGGCTGCGAAGTTTCAGCCCAAGTCTGACTGTCCTTTTAAGTAGACAAAGTATGTATGATTTGAAGATTTGATCAAAAAAAATCAAAAATATTTTAGTTCAAATTATTTTTTATGCATTTTACTATTATCCGACGCGTTTTCAGAATTCTGCATTAAAAATATTCGAATGTATGATAAATTTTATGTTCACTGATCCTGATGTCATTCGTCTCTAGCAGATGAATCTTCTTGTTGCTTGCCCATTACAGTGTCAAGTTGTTTTGAAATGTTGTTAAGATATTGCATTCCATTTCTTTGTTTATTTATATTAGTCGATATATTATGTTCTTATGATCATTTTTTATTGCATACTCGTATTTTTGAAACATTATATAGTTTCGGTTTTATAAAAGAATATTTTTAAGGACTAATTGTTGATTTAATTCTGTTTGCTTTTATATATAATCATTTGCAAACATTTCAATATATTTTATTTTACATGCTTATCTTGCCTCGTGTGGAGATGAAACACAATTTAACTAAATTTAATTTAGGCGGCTAAAAGCGAGACTTCAAGAGAAAAAATAAAGAAAATGTAAAAATGTTACTTTACGTTTAGTGCGTCGAAAAATAAAAAAGTTGGATGGTACGCAAAAAGAAAAAAAATCGAATTTATGAAGTCATATAGTCTAGGATTTTATTAAATATTACTTACTGAGTTCTACTTTAGTTAAACATAAGATATAAAAAGGTAAATTTAATTTTCTCCAAAATTTTTTAAACTGTATTTGTTATTTCTCATATTTTCATTTAAAAAATAATTTTGAATTCTGAACATTTTAAGCTTTATATATAAGTAAACAAAATGGTATTATTCACTAAAAACATTGTTATGATACTTTTATCTCGTACATTCTTCATATACAGTATCCAAAATCACATAACAAACATTTACATAATTTTATTTGCTAATATAATTGCAATTATATTTTCGAAACAAAAAATAGTTGATCTTTCTTCAGTTAAAACACTAAAGCTTTTATTACCTTTTGTACCAAATGTTGTGATATTTTATTCTAGCTAAGAATATCAGTATGCATTACAAGAAATGGCATGCCTTTTTGAATCAGAGTTATTCTTAATTTCTTAAGAAATATTTGAATTTAGAATTCACAAATTATTTATAGAATTTGCAATAAGCACTCATGAAAATAAAAAATATCATTTTAATCATGGTATCCAAAACCCCAGACTAACTTTTGTTATACGCAGTTTGTCAAGTTCATAAATTAAATTTTATACGTGTACGTCAATGTTTGTAGCAGGAGTAACATTTTAAAAATTCTTTACAAATATTATTTTTTTGTAAAGATTAATCGTTTGCTTTTTTTTAGAATTATAGAGTGCATATTCTATTTTGCGTATTACATACACATAGATTAAAAGCAAAAAAAATATTATAAAAATACTAAAATCAAGAATTTTTATTATAATTTTACTGCGTGTCCTTGTAGTTTGAGTGTTCAGTGTTGTTCTAGTGTTTGTATATCAACATGTTGGGAATTATTCTAAGTGAAAAGTAATATAAAATTAGGTTTAAAACTAGAATTTAAGAATTTAAACACTTTTTTAAAATGTATAACAAATATTTATTTAATCAGTTATTTTGTAAAAAAGAACTATAATGTTGTTTACTTTACATTAAATTGTGCATCTTTTGCAATTATAGCCGTTTTAAAACTGTTTGTGTGTTATACATATGATCATTCTGCAGCGTAGAAAGGAGTCGCATCTAATTCTGACCATTGGCTCTGCCGTGAAGCATGCATTGCTTTATATTATCAGAATCTTGCCCAGAACACGTTTAGCTCATAGATATTTATATAAAAATATTGTGTGATTTCTCGATGTACTGTATTTTTGTGGAAGCATATATTCATTTGAGTGGTGTTTTGAATGATTCTTTAAGCCAAAAGTATAAGAAATGTATATTAAGCGCCATGATTCAGGATCCTGATGACTAACATAACTAAGAACGTGGCTGTGAACTTAATTGGAAGAAATAGGTAGAGACAAGTAAGGAATACAGCACATCGAAGAATATAAGGATGGAACCATTTAGTGGTCTGTCTATAATGAAATTTTTTTGTGGAATTTGTTTTAGCAAAATTTTATTGTTTACATAGAACATATAACAAGAATTTTTCGTAGGTGGTTTCCCCCCTATTCTTGATACTGCCATAATGGGTATATTCAACATTTTATAAGCACTATTTGGGTATTCTTTAGGCTATCAAGTTATAATGTGAAATTAATAATAAGAGTTTAATCTGTTGGAAATTAATGAGTTAATGTACAGTTAAAGATCATCGAGTAGTATAAAAATGTTAAGTTCAGCATTGCTTGAACCTACTATTCTTAGTCTAATTAGGAATATTAGTGCATTCGGTAATATAGGCATATGCAATAATCTGCATTTTAACTGTAATTTCACGCTGGGTTAGCAAACGCAGCGTTTCATTTACAGCAAGATTTCTGACAGTGAGCTAATCGTCTTTTATATGTTTTAACCTTTGTGACTGTAAATCAAATTGAATACAATTAAAATCCCTTGCCAGACAAATGAAAAGTGATTAGATATATTATACAAAGGTAATAAATAAAGCAAATTTAACTGTGGATATTTGTATATAGGAGAAATAAAATGGAAAGGAAAAGGGAGACATGTGTGCTATCGACCTGCTAAGAGTTATTTGTATATTGGAGTGAATATTGTACATCCGCTGCATGCGAGAAGTGTCCTCTTTGCTGTAAATGAGTTGGCAATCAAAGATTTTATTATTTAACTATCAGCCAGTATGAAAAAGAATTAAGAGTGAATGGAGGGAGAGAGTGATCTTACATGTGTTCTGAAATGATAATTAATAAACTGTGATGTCCATTTTTTGATTCGTCACTTGTCGAGATTAAAAAATTACGAGGCTTTCCTCCAATACCTCCTGTTGATTCTAGTGGAACGTTAATAAAACCAACTACAATTTTTTTTAATAATGAAAAGTAGACTCTGCAAGTGCTCCCGAGGTATCGATACAGCTAACGATTATGATAGGACTTAATCATTACTCAAAAATCATTGTTTACGAAACTTCAGTCAAAAATGCATATCTCTGTATTCACGTGCATACAGCTTTCTGTTTTTAATATTTTCATTTTCAAGCCAGAAATTATTTAAATTATTGTTCAATACCAAATTCAAAGTATCCTTAAATTAGTATGTATAGATTAGAAGTGAATAAATGCATATAAAAATTAATTATTTTACATTATAAGAAAAGTCAGGAGTATACAATAAATTATTATTTTTGATGAATGTCTTTTTGTTTTTTACGAGAAAATGAACTACATTACTTATAAATAATTTAAGGATCATGGCAATTTCATAAGAATACATGTAGCGTAATATTTTAGATAAAATTGTATTGCGGTGTTTGAAACTGAAATATTAAGAAAATTGCTGTTTAAAGCTTTTCTATAAATTTAACATCACCCAAAAGTAAAGACGACATATCTGTCAAAAACTCTATTAATCATTTAACAATTTTCAAATTGGATATTATGTATTAGCTTCAAAATATATCAAAAGGTAGAATTATTATTTTTTTGTATCTAAAACAAAACAAAAAAAAAATGGTAAAAAAATTTATTTATCATTTCTCAAGTATACATCGAAAACACGTTATAACAATCGGATGGGAACATTGTATTAAATTGTTTTGAAATATAATCTGAAAATTAAAATCCTTACAATAATTATATTCCGCAATATAAAATTCATTTTATTTTTTTTAATATAAAACATTTTTTTGCTTCTACTCCTGACTATTGAGCATTGGTAAAGATGCTTTAACAGTTTTAAAGAACTATGTTTTATAACATGCACTTAATTATTTTTTTCCATTTTGGGCTTAAAAATGAAAAACGATTCTAGAAAGTAATAATTTTGATTTCTTTGGTGAAATACTGTTTTTTTTTTTTAATTTCACTGTGAAAAATTTGGGGCAATAGTAGGAATAACTAAGAGACATAAGTATTTTTACAAAAGGATACGCTTGAAATTTATACTGCACGATAATAGGATCTCAACTTACTTATAAATACTTTTTCCGTGTTCATTTGTATTATTTGTGACAAAAAAAATATGGATTTACTTAAGATATTAACTTTCCTTAATTTCGAATTGTCATTGTTTTAAAGCAATTTTAATTACAAAATATAATTTAATAAATAAATTATTCAATTCAACAAAGACTCAAATCTTTTATGCATCATGTATATACATTTTGAGACAATTTTTTAACTTACAAGTAATAAATCTTGATATTTTAGATTTACAATTAACTGATTTATTTGAAACAAGCCTAACTTAACACTATTAGTAGATTAAAAGTATGCAATGTCTGAAATTTTAATGCAAATCTCATCTGGTTAATACTTAAAAACTTCGGATCAATAATTAATTGTACTAAGACAAACATTACTTTGTAGACGTTATGTTTGGTACAGATAAGTTGATCCAGATTAATTTAATCCTTTTCCTAAGAAAGAGGGAATTAAACACATTTTTCAATAAATGATATACGTATATAATACATTAATTTTTAATTATAAATAAAATTTATTTTATTGATTAAAATGTTGTTTATTCTTCTTTTCTACGATTATAATAAATTAATTCAATATGATTCTTCATGAATTCTAAATATATTTTGAAATTTAAAGTACTGTTCTCATTTATAAATTACAAAAACATTTCTGGTTTACAATTGTTTTTTTTTTACTAATTTTTACTAGTGTGTTGCCATGATATGTTTAGTAAAAAGTTTCAAGTCTTAAAATTTCATGACATTATTTATGACTTTATTTACATTTTCCCTGATGAAAGTTGCAGTAAAAATGTGAACTGAGTCAAACAAAATTTTAGAGCTTTCATTTGAAAAGAGGAATCATATTTTATGCCTTAAAGATACAAATATTAAGGCCATTGATACATGCATTACATGTCATGTTTGCTTATAGTTAACTATTCTGAATCAACATATGAAAATATAGCTGTGTATAAATTCATAAAAAGGAATTTCTTTCATGAAAAAAGATGTTGTAGTTTCATTCCTTCTTTCTTGCATTTCGTTTGTCTCAAAATTAGAAGTTAAAACTGAGAACATACAATGGAATCCGATGTCATTCATAACAAAAACAAAAAGATTCCATATTGCCAAACAAATTTCAATCTACAGAAAATAAATCATACTTTTGTGTCCATTTCAAAACCTTACTTGACTTAAAGAGCCAATATTATTGCGTTACTTTAGTAGAACTTAGACTATAGATCCTTCAAATTTTATCAGTAAACAATATCTTATTTAGTTTCTTTAAGATTCCTTTCTTCTTCAAAAATGTAAGCAAAAGATAGGCTCTTCTTAATCTCTGAAGCTGTACGTCTTCAAGACCGTTTTCAACAACCGACTGACACAAATTAGCTGTATCAGGAAAATAGCACGCATGATTTCTCGTACTCTTGTTCGAAAGATCACTTTATCTTAAAAGAAAAAAGAAAGACTAAACCAAACGATGCTAAATCTATAGGGAAACATTTGCTGTTCGTAATTAACAGACATCTATCACAGTATATATTGTCTTCTCCGCAAAAATTCCACTCGACATCTAATGCTTTGATTTTTACATTGACAGTTAATTTGTTCTTTAATTAGCCTTACATTTTTCGGAATTTGGTCTTTGGCGAGATTACTCTTCAGAGGGTGGCAATTTACAAAGAGAAAGTTTTCCTTAGAAGTGCATTACTTGATTATTAGAAAGTCTGCTGGTGATAAAATTTGTCTTTTGATTATGAGATCAGATTACAGTCTGAGTTTCCATAGTTTAGTACTTTCGTTTAAAAATTTGCTTCTTATATCTTATCGCTAATAAATTTAACTAAGTGAGAAACTTTAGAAAAGCCTCAATCTTTCGTTTTTATCTGGAAAGATAATAAGATAATTTTTTTCCCCTAAATTTCAAACGGAAATTAATACAGCTCGACCAATCTAAGATAAGTTAAAAAAATTGTTTCTTCATAAAATCACTTTAATGAATTAATTTAATTCACTGTGTTTCTAATATTAATTAACTTTGATATTTTTTCAGTAGTTACGCGAAATTATAAAAAAAGCAAACTATCCTCGTATATGTTTAATATTAAATTCTGTAAGAATTTCAATTTTTTTTTTGGTTGTGTCGATTTAAAATGAAACTGTTTTTAAACTTTATTACCTTTGAAAATATTATATAGTTACGTTAGAAGATTAAATAAGAATTCTTAAGGTGAAATTTACAGAATTTAATACATATTTTGATTGTGTAGTATATTCTTGAATTTCTGCTTTATTTCTGGTTGACGAATATTTGCACACTATTTAATATCGTTAAAGTGTATTACACTTACTTAATGAACAATATAAGTAAAATTGTATACCTGCAATTGTAGAATTGTACAAAACAAAGTTTAAATACTTTAAACATGACGTATTTGCATAATTTGGAAATATTCTTTCAAATATCAAACATTCAGCTCGATATTTCCTTATTAAATTTGGAAATCAGATGCATGGCTTAGCGTGAATTATTAAAAATATGATAGATAAACCTTACAGCTTAAAGTTAAAATTTATGGTGTTAAAATATGATCATATATTCAAGTTAAAGAAATATGAAAAATCAATGTAAGCATATTTATGAGTTTGATTTTTCCTTCAAGGCTAATGCATTCCTGTTTAATTTTTATAGAAGGCAGTGCAAAGACTTAAAGGAAAAATTGAGTAATCATTAATTGCAATATTTGTACTTCGTGATTATAACCCTATTGAAACCCAAAAATTGCTTAGATATTCTGTTTTAAATTTAATATTAATAAGTTTGAAAGTTACAATTGTGAGTCTGCGATTAGATAGGACCGGTTTTTTTTTTATTATTTTTAAATAAATATTTGAATTACTTTCTTTAGATATGTTTGACTATATAGCTTATTACGAAAATGAATTTTAGATCCCATTTTATATGAAATAAAGGTGTGAAAAGTATATTTCTTCAATATATATATATATATATAGCACAAAAGAGTTTTGTATCGAGAAATATCAAATAAGAGCGGTTGCAATCTGAATATGTCAACGTATAAAAGTAAAGCATTCAAAAAAAAAAAAAACTCAGCTTATGTTGAATTATTAAAGTTAGTGCGCTTGTGTGCACAAATGCACTAACATCCAATATTTTCCGTTCCGTTTAGTAGATACCTGTTAAATGTTCTTGACCTCTTGTTGAAAAATATTAAGATAATCTACAAAGATATTTTAACGTATGATAATGATGTGATAGGTACAATAATACTCTAATAAACTCATACACGATGTTATATTACAATGTTATTGTTGTATGTTATATTGTTGGTTGAAACATACATGAACTTCGAGAGTTTTTCTTGATTATTGATTTCGATTGTTTATTAATTTCGCCCTATGAAACAGCACGGGGGTTACTGCCCATGGGTCTCATAATTTTGATCCTTTTTCGAGTGTCTAGGTGAACACGTGAGCTTACATTTTACTCAGAATTTTCACACGACTCCAATGTTGCGACTTGATGCTTCGGGAGATTTAACATGAATCAGTCTGAATGCAACGAATATTTAGTGACTTTAGAAGCTGATGTAATACATTATCATGTTATACTAAAACTTTCTGTAAAAATATATATCTAAATTATGACTTGAACTAATCAAAAAGTACTTGCTGGTTTATGTCTTTGAAGTGTTATATAAAAAAGTGTGCTATATGCAAAGAAAAAAAAGAGAAAAAGATAAAAAAAAAATCATATTTTTCCTAATTCAAATAACTAATTAGTTTCATAAAATAAGCAGATAGTTAATTTTAAAAAATTAAATGCCTTATGAAGTATTTTGTTAATTTTTTTCATATGATATTTTTATTTAACTAAAATTAATTTTGATACTGATGTCACGATAAGCGACCAGATAATTTCAACTTAATGTAAAATAATTAGATGAAACAAGAATACTCAGTTTCTAATTAAAAATAGACTGCATGATTTGGAAACATAACAGATGAATATAAAATATTAACTACGTGTTCAATATCTACATAAATATATATTATTTAGCTCACAAATCCTTCAGAACTAAATATTCCATTGTACTATCTACTTTTATCTTAAACATGAAAATGACATTTTTAGTTATTTTCATTTGAGACTTTTTCCAAAACAAAACAAAAAAATTTCTCCTTACAATTCTACAATAATGAAGTAAAAATTACTATTTACTGTTGATTTAACAGACTATGGTCTTATATAAATATTTAACCTATTAATTCATAAATTATTAGAATAATTCATAAATTATTATGCCAGGACATCAAAACTGAATACTAGGAATGGAATCTAATTTATAAATAATTTTCTGAGAGAAATTTTGGGCTTGAATGCATTTGAAATTAAATTATATTACATAAAAGTAGACAAGTACTAAATTATGTTATATTAAATTATGTAAAATTAAAATTTTGTATTATTAAATTATGTAATCATAATATAATTAGTGTACACATAATAGTTCCAATTTATTGCACATTTTCTTCTTTTAAAATTCATATATTTACACACATTCGATATTGAAGTAATGAAATATACTACTGCTTATTTTAAATACGATGCAATACCTTTTGTATTACTGAAATTTTTTATCTTAGCTAAAATGATGCGCTAAATTTCTTATGCAGCAGTAACACTAATCAGCAAAATTTTCTTGATAATCATGTTGTGTTTTAGATATCAAAGAAAGTAACATTTAAACTCTTACTAATATTTTTTATTTCAACGTTATACATTTTTTAGAAATAAAAATGAAATTTCTGTTGAAAATACATGCTTTTAACATAAACTCATATGTAAATTAAACTGTTTTACTGCTTGAACTATCGGTATGACTCCCATCTGTTTTATAATTAAACATATGTACAATGCTTCAAAAACTTTTTGGAAAGTTTACATGCATTTTTCCTCCTTTTACTAATAATTTTTATTCAATTGATTTTGTATTAAATGACTAACTTTAAAACTATTAGGGTTACTTATTTTTTTAATCTGAGAGGGTAAATTGGGCAATACTTATATGTTATTTAAATTTACTAGTATTACCGATTTGTATTGCTGTTTGGTGGTTAACTCTGAATTCAATACATTTACTTAAATGCATTTTTTATATGGCTATAATTATTATATGATATTTAGTTTAAATAATTTGATTGCATTGTGTTTACGAATTAAAATAATGTTTTCATTCAACATTTGATTTTAAAATTACTTACTTTAATTTACTCTTGAACTGAAATACATTGCATTCTGCTGAGCTCGAATAAATTATTCAAAGAAACTGAAAGTTAAAGTTCGCATTTTCTATTTAAAAGTTTTATTATAATAATATTTGCTTAATGAATTTTAAAAATTAGCAATGCTTGATTTACTTAAGCCAATGCTGTCTGTTTTGAAAACTTTTGCTGTATAGTTTCTTCGATGCTCACAACAAAATGCTTTACGTGAATTGATTAATTATTTAATATGATTTAAATATTTGATATATTTATATACGTATATTGACTATAAACCTTAAACAAGATATTATTATTATTATTACTTTAATTTAAAATTAATTTTACTAACGTACATTACTGTGCTAAAATGCAAATGAATTACAACATTGGATATTGATAGCTAATGTTCCATGCTAAATTTTACGGTACAGGAAATTTTATTTCTTGTAACTGAATTTTAGTCCACTTTTAATGTTAATTATGTAAATAAACATAATTATAATGGATTGATTGTATAATGAATTCCATTATAAAGAATGCTTGATTTATCACAGGATATTTTGATTATGTTGGAGGTTTTTATTTAAAAATCTGTTTGCCAAATTCTTTGTTAATTCTCACCACATTAGGACACCATTCAGTGAGAACTATTGTGTTCTATTTGTTAGGATTGTAATTTTTTTTATTAATTCACATAATATTTGATATTTTGGTACAATTAATTTTGAATTATTAATTTAAATTTACTTGGATTTAATGTCTTAGGTATTAATGTTATTATGATATTCGAATAGAATTATAACATATAAGAAGTTTTGCTAACATCCAATATATTTGAACAATTTCTCAAGTGTTAAAAATATTGTTTTCAATTTTTTTTTCTTTTAATAATTTGTTATTTTGAAACTCGAGTACAGTGTTCGAGATAAGATTTAAATTTTAAAATAAATTTTGACTTTTAAGTACATTGTTTTATGGTTCTTGTACGAATATTTTGTATTTTTATGCACTGAGATTAACTGAAGTTAACTTAAGGTAAACTGGAGTTAAATTTGAGGAAATTGAAAGTTTCAATGCTTTTAAAAGTTAAGAGTCTTTGGTCAACATCCAATACATAATGGATGAATAAGAAAACAAATATAATCTGGAGTACTATACCAAATCTTAATAACCTTTTTTTAAAGAGCTTTTTTTTTCCAGGTGAATATTTATGATGATATCAACAGTTACCTTTTATGTGGTCTACTTATCTTCTGTAAAGCAGTATATTTCGTTGTTAGACTGGGGGGAAATGATACATGGTTATCACGAGTATGAAAGTACGGAATTTTAATTTTGAATTGTGCCTCCTTGACACTTTGAAATTACCCACGAATGATTCGTTTAAAATCATTGCGCGTTTAATATTTAAATGTGTGAATCGTATTTTAAGGAAGAAAAGGTATTTTCTCTCTATTTTTGAGCAATCTACAACCTTCTTGGAACAATATTTAAATAAGAGACCTACCACTGATTTGGCACAAATATACTCAAGACACATACGGACAAGACTAAGATGGTCGCGTTCATACTCTCGAGACACATATTATTTTTATGTTATGCACACAAATTAAACTTTCACGATTGAGTAGCACTTTATTATTGACTTATATCTAAATGCACCAAATGATAATCATTTCATTCGAATGAAAGTTCAATTTCTTAATTTTCTATTCTAATCTATAATAGGAACCTCTCCTCTCTACTATATGCTCACATTAGTTGGCATAGTTTTTTCGTTATAAATGGGTTTATTTCAAAATTCATAAATTTAAGTAAGTAAATAAATCCACAGAAAAGGAGCCGTTTAGTAAGGAAAAATAACAGGTATATCACTAAGTTAAAATGCAAATAATTAAATATGATGTATATAATATTTTCATATTAAAAACTTGTTTCTTATACAGACTTGCAATTCTCTTTGAGATAATACTTTCGCTATTGCTGACAACACTAAAAGATTTATTATTATTAAGAACTTCTTTGTTAAATTGATGTAGAATATTTACCTATAATTGCATAACTATTTGATATTTTACTTTTGTAATGGATTAGAAAACTGCTTTGGAAAATATTAAGAGAACTTTTTAAATCCTTAAAATAGATACCATCATATTATTATTTGAATATAATTTCTTAAATATCTTTATGTAGACGAGTTTTATATTTATTAAATGCCTATATTTGAATACCATAGGTAATTTAGCGAGAAAATTACCTATATAATTATTTGCATCTTAGCATAGCAATTATTGCAATTTTTCTGGAAGATCAGGTCTTGCTTGTCATCATACCCACTCGTCATATATGCATGTGTTCCATTTTAGCATGATGATGCAATCTGTACTTCTTTCAGTTAAATACTAAGTATTAAATTTGTAAATATTTGCACTTACTTCGTTATTGTTCTATTTCAATAAGTGATCTCATGCAAAAGGCTAACATAATAATGATATTTAATATTATTTAATATTATTTATATATTATGTTATACATTACATATAATATAATACATTATTATTTATATTTCATATCAAATAATATAATATAATATAATATAATATAATATATAATATAATATAATATATAATATAATATAATATAATATA
>BMAW01003411.1:286168-316370 GCA_019974015.1 Nephila pilipes
GTGTCTTCTCGAACCATACAAAGGCGGCAGGATGAAGGACATTTGGGATCGTGGCGCCCATTAAGTGTGCTGCCTTGACGCCCACCCATCGACGCCTCCGTTTGGAGTGGTGCCGCGCACGAGCAAACTGGACTGCAGCGGAATGGAACCAGGTCGTCTTTAGCAACGAATCCAGGTTCAATCTCAGCAGTGATGACAATCGTGTTCGTGTGTGGAGACCCCGTGGTGAACGCCTCAATCCTGCCTTTGCTTTACAGCGACACAACAATCCCACAGCTGGTGTGCTGGTATGGGGTGTCATTGCCTACAATGCACGGTCACCCCTAGTATTAATCCATGGCACCATGACAGCAGTACACCCATGCAGTACGCCCATGACATCTAAAACCACATGGGTTGCCACTCATGCAATGGCTACCAGGAGCCATTTTTTAACAAGAAAATGCTCGCTCTCACACTGCTGGGGTGTCACAAGACTGTCTTCGGACTGTTACTACCTTTCTTTGGGTTGCCTGATTCCCAGATTTGTCTCCATTGGAGCATATCTGGGATCATTCGGGACGGCAAGTTGGGCATCTCACGAGTTTGAACGAACTGGATTCAAGGTTACAGCAAATATGGAACCAAATTGCTCAAGACATCATACAGAACGTCAATGCCTCATTGCCCGATCGTATCGCATCGTGCATTCGCGCTACAGGGGGTTCAACAGGGTATTAAATCCTTCGTTCTTTTGCCTTTTTCTCTGAAACAAATGATCCTTTTTCTTTGATTTTTGAATCATTTACTTATATTATTAAAGTAATCATTACGAATGTAAAATTTCCTTTCATTTTGACGACTTCTACTTAGTGCGTTAATTTTTTTTGTCTATGAGTATATATATATATATATATATATATACATATATGTCTGTGTCTGTGTGTATGTATTTGGCTTAAAAATACAATCTTTGACATTTCATTTTTATTCTAGAATAAAACATAAATAAAATTCGATTCATGTTTCTGAATTATCCAATAGATCAAATTTCTTGCGAGGAAATATAGAAGTATATTCACTGTAAGCTGTCATCCAACTAAATAAAAATAATATTAATAATTAAATATAGAATTTTTACTATTGTCATCCAACAATAGTAAAAATTCTATAAAGTAAAAATATGTGTTCCATATTTTTATTAATGGTTTTGAGTGGTACTGGTAAAGACAACGAATATATATGAGGCGAAATATTGTACCGAAATTGAATGGATGGTCTAGTAACGTACTCAAAGTAGTTAAAAAGTTTGTAAGCCATTATACAATGCACGTCTCATATGTTATTTATTATTAATTGCTTGCAATATATATATTTGAAACTTTAGCAGATATATTTTAAAATTCAGTAAATAGAGCTGAGAATTTATTTAGAGCACAAGCTGTAAATTTATATAATTGGTAAACCTGAAAAGGGTTTTCTATAAAGTAAAGGGAATTTTTTTTGTTATTTGGTTCTGAAGTATGTAGATAATATATCGAATGTTGATACAAATCCATCGACAAGGAATTCGTTTGCTCATTCATCAATCAAATATTTCATTTCAACACATGAGAAAAGAAAAATACTCATATTGATTTAACAGCGCTGATATAAATGCTTCTGACATCTATCTTTTATTCCTAAAAGTGCATTGATAATAGAGATGGTTTCCTGCTATTTGTTAAGAAATGTTCAACAACTTTAGAAGAAATTAAGAAAACATTAACCTGTAGATAAAGAGATATATTCAATCTTTATGTAATTAAAATAGAAAAAGAATAATCAATGAAATATTTTACTAATATTAAATATTACAAAAATTTACCCATGGATAGATCCCATGTTTAACGACATATTTTACTCCAATCTCTCGCTTAAAGGAACTAAGCTTATCCCAAAATGTAGTGTATTGACCTTATTCAGAGAAAAGCAATACTAATGTAAGAAAAAGTCTTTGAAACGTTAAAATGAAAAAAACAAAATTAAGGCAGAACAGTAAAATAAAGAGGAAAATGATCTAAATTTCAAAAAAAGGAAAAATAACATATTGCTTACTACTACTTTGTTTTAAATTATTGGAAATAAGATTACGTTTGTAGACATCTATTTTCCCCTCTTTTATATATATATATATATATATATATATATATATATATATCTTCTTCAGGTCGGACATAAATCTGGTTTCAACATAATTTCTGTATGGTGGTCTATCCATTTCTGGGACACTCTCGCTGAATGACAAATGCAAATGCAGCATAAATCAGTACGTGTTCTCATTTAAATATTGGGAAGTGCGGCTGAGTTGACTTCTAACTGTTCACCGTAGATTAATAACTTGTCTTAAATATTCCGCTTTGCTTGTAAGATATTAATGTATTAATGAAAGGGCATAACAATATTTAATCAATACTTATGCAAAAAAATACATTCATATGTACATTCATAGTTAATGGACAGTGTTAGAAAAAGGTGATAAGAGTTAAAAGGGTTGAAAAAAGTAAAAGAAGTGTTTTTAGTTCTGCTGACGCAAACAAAATAAATATTGGTAAATGATAAAAGCCTTATATATATATATGTGCGTGTCTGTATGTGTGTATACATAAGACATCTCGTTATAAAGAATAACTACTGACCAAAAAAAATTTGTTTCTACTCGTTGTATAAAATAAAATTATTATGATAGTGTTGAAATTATACCTTTATTACTTTAACACGAGAAAGAGGTAATAACGTTGTTCTGGCGATTACCGTAGTTTGCGCTAAGTACTTTCGATTTGAGGAGATCAGAAGCGTAATTTCAGCCTTCGTGGCGATTGTGGAAGAGTAGGTAACTTAACTTGCTTGGAATTTATAAGCAATGATTTCTTCATGTGACCTAATGTTAGACTGAGGGACTTCCAGGGAATTTAGATGTAGACATAAAGCCTAGTAGGGATTATACCTACAGGTTTCAATCCCTCGAAAAGCCGATATTGCAGATTTTAAGAGCGCGTCATACCATAAGCTAAAAGCTAAATTTGAAAATTAACAGGAAATAAAAGTGGTAGCTAAATAATATAAATAATTAAGAAGCTAAATTATATTTAAGTGAAATTATTACATATACACATGAAGTTATGGCTCGATATGGTGTGTCGAACTTGAAAGAGGCATTTTTCTTTGAGTCGAGAGTTCGAGCCTGTGATGTCGCTACAGACCCTTTGCATAGCGGGGGCAAGTGCACGTTAAATCTGTCAAGGCTCAAAGTTTTCCCATTGGCATGGTGTGGAAGTTAGAAGGGGCTACCAGCTCAGATGTAGTCCTGGTCACTTGAGTGAGGCTCAAAATTGCGAGATCCGTCGCCAAAGTATTTGTGTTTCTTTCAGTGCTACGTTAATAAAATCAACCAACCAATACATTTATTCTTATGATAAAAGTTATACTTAGAGAGAACTATATTAAATAGAATGAGAAAAAAAATATTCTGTTCACACTAGTTTAGCCACTTTATAAAGTCTGGGCGTAACTGCTTAGTACTTGGTAATATTTCTTCAATCAAAATATAAACAATCAAGAATCATGCCTAAGACAATTACATTAGCTGCTCACGGCTTATGACCGCTATTAGTTCATTCTTATTTGCTACACTTCAATATTTATAATGTAATTTACATAAATCACGGTTCTTTCATATCAAATAAAATCCTATTCAAGTCTCAAAAGGTTAGTTAGAAAAATACGCTTAAGAATCCAGTTTAAATTTTTAAAATGGTGCAGCATACTACAATAAAAACAATTCTTTCAGAAATGTAAAATCAAAAGCGAAAGTTCAAGAGTATGAATTAGAAATGAAAGTAAATAATTTTTTTTTATTTAAAATATCTTGAGCGATCTCTTTTTTACATAAATGTATACAGTAAAATAACAGTGTCAAGAAAAAGTTATGAAAGTATTCTAATCTTAAAGATGAGGTTGATGTGCAGATTAAAGGAAATCATGTACAATATTCTTCTCTAATTTATTGATTATTTTAAACTATGGATTTTGAGATTAGTTAGGCCAAAGTGAATCATATAAAAGGAGAAAAAAATATCCGGTCATTCCTGAGAATGGAATGGAATGAAAAATGAAAGAAAAAAATGATGCAAATTAGACCATTATTTAGTGCATTAGTTTAATACGCCTCGGTAAACGTGATTAAAGTAAAACAATATAAAACTGTACATACCAGTAGGTTGAAAAGTGATACTCCAACTTAAAATTTTGAATCGTATACATTATGTGGGACTTATGAGAATGTAGGTGTATTTATGTCTCGCGAGTGACAAGTGTGTCTATCCAATTCGAGTGAATGAGCGTCCCAATCTTGGTGAACTTCTTATTTAAATGCTTAGCCGGAAGGGATACAAGGTCACTGCAAGGAGGAAAAAAAACACCTTATCCTTCTAAAAAACTCTAACGCATTCCCTAGCACTAAGTGAGGAATGACCTCCACCTGTCTTTCAACTATAATTCAAAGAGTCCAAGGAAAACTATCCCATATTAAAATCAACTGTTCCATGAACTTGAGGATCACGTATCAAAAAAGCAATTTTTTTGACTAGCAGTGATCGCAAATTTTTTTCATGATGTATTTGTTGCCAATAATGATTTTTCGGAATCCTTCAAAGTATATATTTTTCAATGGGGAAGGTCATCTAAAAATATTGTAAACAATAGCATACAGACTTTACTTGCCAACGATACTTTAAGTTAAAGAATTTAAATATCGAATGAGTCTATTTCTAGCTTTGGTGATTCAAAATACGCCTTCCTCAGAAATGTTTCTATGTGCACAAAATAGTATAAAATTCAGAAGGCGAATTAAAATTAAATATGTAGAGCAAAGTTTTCTATGAAATTATATATTTTAAAGAATACACACACATATATAATGTTATCTGAATTACTATGCACACAAAATGCTTCCTATACAAACTTTTTTTAAAAACATTTCTTACCTCTGATTACAAATTATTTTTCAATCTTTGCATTGAAATTCATAAGTTTAATTGCAAACACTGGTACTCAAAATTAAGAAATTTTTCCGATTTGGTCGATTATCTCTTGAACTACAAGACAGACATTTATGAAATTTGGTTTATACATAGGATTGATATTATACAAAACATAATCATTCAACAATTATATTACATACACGCATGATCGTGCGTACACACATGGGAGATACATGGTATGAAATAACAGTTGCAGAATAGAGCAAAAAATGTGTTTATAGGGGGAGGTATGTCCCTTACAGATATACAGGCCTCGCTCCATGTTTTTATGTTGGAAATGAGGGAGTTTTTGATTTCAGATGGCAATTTGTCCCAATGTTTCAGCAAAGCTTTTTGCAGGTCTTGGAAGGTTCTCGGAGAGGGTTTGCGAATTACAATTACCCTCCCCAGAGCGTCCCAGATATGCTTTATAGAATTGAAGCCTGAAATTTGGCTGGCCAATACATCCGATGAATATCCTCAATTTACAGAAATTCGTCGCCCAGATGAGCTTTATATGACCTCGCGTTGTCATTCATGAATATCACATCCGGACCAATTGGACCTCTGAAAAGGCGGATATAAGGCTTCAAGACCTCTTCCCTATACCTCTCAACAGTCACAGTGCCACTTTCAAAGACATGGAGGTTTGTGCGGCCATCCAAAATGATGCCTGTCCAGACCATCAACCATCCACTGTCGTAATGGTTGATTTCTTGGACATTGGAGAACCGGTAGCGTGTCCCTGGTTCTCTACATATGAAAGTAGGCGAGAATCACTAGTTTGGCTGAACCGCGACTTATCAGCGAAGGGAACGGTTGCCCATTGATCCGTTCTCCAATCTCTGCACCATTTTAAGCGGACGCTTCTGTTATTATATCTGATCGGGTCTCTAACAACAGATCTTCTTGCAAACAGAACTCTCTTATGAAGCCTTCCTGAAACAGTCATGGAGAATTGAACAAAATATGGAAATTCTCTTAATTTTGAACACCAGTGTATATAAAATAGATTGAATAAACATTAAGAATATATTTTCTCTTTCAGAAGCAATAGACAAGAAAAGAATACAAAAGCTTATAAGAATATAATATGTCTTTGTTTATATTTAAATAATATAAATGTAATACTGACTTATAATTCTTGACGTCCACTAAAATGTTTCAGTCTATGAAGCTTTTCTCTTCATTATTTCATTTGTCTTTTAAAATTGACTATCCCATATAATTTTTTTTGTGTGTATGAATTTTGCTTAACTTCTTTCACAAAAATTCTTCTCAAAATTTCCTGTGAAAAAACAACCATTATTTCTAAAAACTAAAAGTGGCATTTTCTATCGCAAAAGAAGAACCATTAATTATTTTGAAATAAGATTTTACGACTGAAAATCATCTTTAAATCAGTTCTTATAAGAAATAAAATACATTTAAGCCATGCGAAGTTTCCTTATATATAAACAATAAATTGTTAATATATATGAACCTTGACTTATTTACTTTATGCCTTTATTTCATTTTGCTAGTAAAAATTGTATTCCTTGCCTTGCATGTTATTTACAAATGCTAATCTAAAAATAGAAATTAATATTGTGTTATAACATTCATAACTATATGCGATATACAAATTATATGTATTTTATTTTATTTAGGAGGCGCTGTAGGTTAAGCTTACAAGATAGCAGCAGATGTTATTTCAATAGAGTCGTGGGTTCAAATGTCGATTCTATTAAAAGATCATCTTGAAATGGGCGCATGCACATTAAATTTAACGGAGCTGAAAGTAGTTTCATTTGAATGGTGTACACGTTTGTTAAATGTGATACCAGTTCTGGTGATGTTCTTATCTCATAAACTTGGATCAACAAATTCAAGGCCCTTCACCATTGTCCTTAATATTCCTTCTTAGTGCAACATTAATTAAAGCTATCATTGAGTTAACCAAACTCCTAATTTGTGATCTATAATCGTGTTTCAAAACAAATGTATCATTTATTTCTAATGTTTCTTAAGAGGTTATTAATACTCTTCATACATTTCCTTTAAAAAAATGTAAAATTTTAGTTGTTTTATTTAATTAAATGATAAATCAAAGTATTGAAATTTCATTAAGAAGCTCATTATTGACTGCTGCTTAACACTGATTTCCCTTTCGGACCCACTCACTGTTGAACAATCGCAAATCTTACAAACCAAGCCCTTACACAATAAAGTTTATTTTTCAATGATAATGACAAACAATCTCTTTATCATAAGCCACATTAAATCAATAGCTGAAAATGTAATTCAATGCTTTACGAAGAAAGGGTAACAAAAAGGGGATGATAGGGAAAAATAATTTACAAAATGTATCCTTATTTTAACGACTTTCTTTTTTTCGAAAGCATTCTGGACACTTTTATGGCCATTGTTATCGTGGCTTCACTAACAACACATCAGGGTATCGTTTCTCTTGATGAATTCTAATTTTATTCAGGGAACAACTGTTCAGAATAGATCAATGTAATCGCTCGTTTTCACTCCCTAGGTAATAATGCAGCAAGGTTCTTATCATATAAATTTTTTATTGCTGAAAGAAAATATTCAAAATTTGTTATAAACCCTTTCTTTTGTTTTTCTTTATGCTTAAACAAATATTTCCTTCTTTTTTTTCGAAATAAAAACAGTCATTGTTAAAACTACTATAATTCGCTTCATAATGTAAAAGTTAATTACGTGCTTAAGGATACAATTTGAAGGTATTTGTTTTATCAATATCACTGAAATTATGGATGTATAATAAACGTAGAAATCTAATTATTCTTAGAATTTCATGGTTTTCATATTGATTAGTTTTAAATATTTATATTTTAGCAAACATTATAATATTTTGAAAGGATAGTTATACTTCCTACTTCGAAATTTCTTTTTCATCCTTCAAATGAAAGTTTAATTATTATCATTAAAGAATAAAATCTAAGAACATAAGCACAGATAATCAATTAAATGAATAAAATTGTAGAAATATTTGTAAATAATTTTTAACATTTTTGTTCATTTAATTATTGATTGCTAAGTTTTTACATATTTCAAACATGAGATATTCATGTTTCAAATATCAGTATTTAAAGAATTGAACTCAAAGTAGAATACTTTTCATCACTTTCTGATATAGTCTATTCTTAAAGTTATTGATTTGCTTATAAACTATTTATCCGTATAAGCATTTCTTGTAATAATTTTATTATTAGTGAATACTAGAGTTATTGAACTTCCTGTAAAGATTTATACAATTTTTCAAAGCAACAAAATGATGATAATTACTCAAAATCCTTCATCCCTTAAATACAAATGTGCTAGAAGATTAATTTTTTATTTCTACAAATTGATTTAATAAGTGAAGAAAGCTAATATATAAAACATTTATTAAAATTTGAATTATTTCTGGAAATTGAGAGAAATCTTACTTTAAAACAAATATCTGCTATAAATGTATATGAAGTACACATATATATTTGTATACATATATATATAAAATCAAAAAGTTTCTAACTCAATGTCTTAAAAATGAATTTATTTGAACTTACTAAAGTCTTAGGAAGCTTTGAAAGAATGTGCGGAAAAATATATTTCTAGGAATATCATTAAGAAACATACGTATAAAATAGTAATAAAAACTTACAAAAATTTCTGTATCCTTAAAAAAATAGTATACCAAATTTCTTCCGGAGAGACGAAATATTTTACAGATTTAAATTTCGTTTAAACATGAAAACCTCCATGTTGCTAGCAAGTTATCGATAGAAATAATGCAATGTGTAATAAGATATAATTTATAAATTTTACAGAAATCCTTGCGCAAAATGTTTGAAACTAGTAATCGAAGAATTATGTCTTTACTTTGTGATTTTGATTAATGTAAAATACTAAAACATAAATAGCAAATAATTTTCTTTTCTCACATTAATGTTTATTGAAAAACACTTTCATGAAAACTATTCACAAAATATAATAAGGTATTTTTTTTTGTTTCGGAAAATTAGTATTTAACTACAGTTATAAATTTCAAATTAATCTCATTCTTTCAAAATTCTTCACATATTTGTTCCTTTAGCATACTGACTTCGACAATATAAGGCTTATTAAAATAAATAAAACTTCTAGATTAACGAGTATTTCAAATATATTACTATAAATATCAATAATATGTGAATCTGAAAATACGCTTCTCCACTATTTATATTTTCTTCAAATATATATGTATATATATATATATATATATATATATATATATATATTTTTAAAAATTTACAGATACAATATCGTTAGGGTTATACATACTTAAGAAGGATATATATTTGTTATTATAATTACAAAATTTTCGCAGCTTTGAATTGCAAATGAAAGTTGTTTCTTTACATGATATTTTACAATACAGACATAATTTTACTTTTTATAACTTCATGAATGCATCTAAAATCTGGAACAACGTGTTGTGGAAATACATTAAAGCGTGTGTTAAATATCTGGAACAACTCGTTTCATGCTTTCGAACTCATAGCAAGACGTTTGAACGGATTTAGAGAAAGGAGAGCACATTTTATTCCCGAGATAAGCATTCCCTTTCAGAGCCAAATGCTCGATACACTTACTTCCTAGACAACCCTTATATGAACTTAATATAAAGGCTATTACCAAATCTCAAAATGATTGATATTAGAATTTAAAAAAAGATATCATTTTAAAATGAGTTTTATTTTGTTTGAATCGTTCTCCAGATTTCTCACAGTAGTTACTTTGCAATTTTCTAAATGTTTCAGTGATTTACTTAAAATTTAAAGTATAACCCTCAATTTCTATATATTAAGTAACATTTTAAATTTTCATTTTTGAAAAAAGAAATTATTAAGAGAAAAAAAACTAAAGGAATCTGTTGAAACAAACTTAAAAATTATTTTGGAGTTCCCTAGTTTACATATTGGGGTATCAAATCATTAAACTGTTTCACCGCTTTTCAAACAAGCTATTTATCTCCTAAAAATATAAATATTTTTATTCATTACTTTTCTTTTGAAGCTAGCGAAGGCACATATTAAATCTGATAATAAAACAGAAAATAATTGTTATTAATTTCGCATAATAAAAGCTAAATTACTTGATTCATTTAAGAAATTCAATGTTATATTATATACAAAGGAAGAATCTACGATCACAGCCATCTAATAAGCATGTTAAAATTTGTTTTTACTTTCCACCAAATACAATAAAACACCTTTGAATTATTTTTGTCTTTTCATTTACCAATTCATGCATATACCATCCTTTCACTTATATGGTAGATACGTACTTCGAAAGCTCGAACAAACTGACATCATGTAATTATAGAAAGATTATATGGAATAATAGAAATATTATATGGAAAAAAATGTTTGGTTAATGAATTTTTAGACACACTTGAAAACACTAATTTTACATTATATATATATATATATATATATATATATATATATATATGTGTGTGTGTGTGTGCGTATGTGTGCAAGTGTAATGATATTAAATTTAATTTCCTACATAATGTTCCCATTCTTTCCTTTAAAAGATAATGTTTATTCTTATTTTCTGATGCAATTCTTTTTTTCTTTTTAATTTATGCAATAACGCGTTCAAAAAAATTCGCAAGCTCAGCAGATCACACGCTCCAGACCTACAGACCGTAGGTCTACACTTAGATTCCCTTGAAGTTCCTTCATTCATACCACGTTATTTCTGACATTTAAAGAGAAATTTTCCTGATACAAAATAAAAACACAGCGAAAAGAGCTCTCTCTTTCTCACTCTTGCTGTTACACACATATTGTCATAATCTGTATCCAACGGCGGAATTGTGTAATTCCCGCCGTGTGGAAATTTTCTCTCTCTCCAATAAAATAAAATCGTTCTTTGAAACTGAAATTGGATTCAACTTTTTTATATAAAAATTATTTAACCAGTAACAGTTAAAAGTAAATTACTTTACATATATAAATTATATATACCATACCTAGTGTGGAACACTTGAGTAACAAATGCATTTTTCAATATTAAACTATGAAATAAATGAAATGGGCTTTTTATGAATATATAGTGAAGAGGAAGCACAGTAGAAAGGTGATGTATATACAAATATCAGCACTGAAATATCTGAGGAGACGTCTTGGCACACAAACTCGTGGAATGCACACGTTTAGTGCCAAGGCAACTTATATCGAAGAATGAAGGATTCATTTGCTGACATTCTCTACAAGTGAAAATGAAATTGTACGAGCACATGAGTTTTAAATTGACTGCCCTCCCTCCTGAGTAGTTTCAAGATTTTTAAAAGTTTTCCAAATGACAGGAATAACTCTAAAAAGTTTGACAGTGGTCGATCGAGGAAAAGTGCTAACCAGTACATCATTCAGAAGGCAAAATAAAGACTGGAACCAAACTTAGGGCAACAGTTCTCAGCAGTTATGTACAACAACTGGATGGCAGGTATTATGGATTACTTTGACCAGAAATTAGTAAAGAAGTGGGCATTGTCTATTTTTCCGTCGTCTTCAACCGGATGTTACATTAACAGCAGCCATCGGTGGCATAATTTCCAGCGGTGTAAAGAACATAAAGACTGGATATCTCAGCAATGGAGTCACGTTTTGTTTACTGATTGGAGTCGTTTGAACCTGAGCAGCGATTCTCAATGGTGGGTGATATGGAGGGAGAGAGGGGCAAGGTTTCGCTCGCCTAACATCAGGGAAAGTGACCATTGGAGAGAAGGGGTCCTGAAGTGCTTATGTAAGGAGGCATTATGTTGAATGGAAGAACAGAGCCAAATAATTTCGACAGCGGATCACTTACCGAAGATTTTTATTGCGATGAAATTATCTACTCATTAATGCGTTTCTTTCGAAGTGCCATTGGTTCTAATTTTCAATTCTGCTTTTTTACTATCTTTTTATAAGGTAATTCCATAAATTAAGATAGAATGATCAGTAATTACCGTATAGACACGCATTATTTTATTTTAAAGTATGTGGAATAGATTTATTTGAATTAATTCAATTTTTCTAAAATTAACTTTTTACTTTTCTTTGCTGTGATTTAAATTGCTTAGTTCTTACTAATCTTTGGATCTAAGATTTTAAAATTTTAGATTGCTTGATGATTCAAGTAAAATTTTATTATCTTTGCAGAAATATTAATTTTACTTTGAGATACTTCTTTAAATATTTAGTTTTATTTTTTTAATACATTTGCTTTAGTTTTGAATACTCTTAAACTCTTTGATGTTTGTGAAATGTACTATATGCGCCTTTGCACACACACACACATATATTAAATGTATATATATATATATATATATATATATATATATATATATATATATATACATATATACGTGTGTGTGTGAGTGTGCAAAGCAATTATAAAGAAACCAAAAATAATATTGTTTCCATTTTAGAACCATGTAAATTAAAAATAGAGAAATGATCTTATATTTTCCTGCATCATAATTTATCCATGGAGTGAAATATTAGACTCGCTCTCTATTAGAAAAAAATGTTTTTCCCTACTTTGGGAATTATTAATGAAGCTTTGGAGAAATCTGCAAATATACTATCCAAATTTTGGATTATATTACAATTACAACACTAGGAACATATGCATAAATTTGTTCAGACACTGATAGTATTAAAGAAATATTTCCATTCAAATACAGTTTTAGGTTTCATTATCCATAATATAAGCCTAAACTTATCTTACATCATCAAAATAGAATAATTTTATCTTACAAATTTATATAATTCCCTTAAGTGTCCCCAAGCAAAAAAGGAAGGCATGTTTTTTAATTTTGCTACAGATAAAAGTTTTATTGCTTTGATTTTTTTTAATTCAGCAAAAATATGGACAAAACAAAAGCTAATGTAAATTATAACAAAAGAGAAAGTTCTATCATGCGTTAAGCAATGCAGCTGTTTAAAGTTGTTTTTGTTCGTTGTAAAAGAACTACATAAAACATGTTTCCTGCAGAAAAATAAAAAAAGAGAAGTTTATTATAATACAATATGAGAGTAGTGTGAATTTTATTCTAAGAAAGAATAACTGTTATAGTAATGCTATATAACAATAGTGTTTTTATAATGCAATTCCATGAATGTTTATTTTAACACTGTATCATTTCTCCTGCTAACAGTAGTATTTATTTCACATTTTTAATGTTCTTTTAACCTTTACTATTTTTAAAAAGCCAATGTTCTGTTTCTGAATAAATAAACACATAGAGAGAGAGAGAATATTTCATTTTCAATCTTACAATTAAATTTATGTATATTTTCTACTCAATATTCCCTACACACATTCCATGTGTTATGAAAGCAACTCTAAATTTATTTATAATATAACAAAATATCAAAAGCTATTTCAAGAAGTTAAAAAAAGTCCTTATTTAATTGGAATGCTTGAAGAGAATACAATTATAAAATTTATTTTCGGTAATGGACTGCAAACTTGGCTAAAAATACTTTCATTATAATATTTAACTCGAAGCGTACAGTAATATGTAATTTTATAGAAGAATTTTTATAAAGTTTTGGAAGGAAATTTCAGTTTATATGTGAAGAAAATAAGCAATATACGAGTATGTATTTATATCTAGATACATTTTATAAAAGAAAAATGAAATTCAGTTTCAGTTTTTTTTATGTTTATCAAAAGTTGGCCTTATTGTTTTTAAATATATTTTCTAATTTTAAGTATTTTACAGAGACGACTTAATTATATCAATTCAAATAAGTGTTTAACAATAATTACCGCACTTTACTTACTTCTTAATAATTTGTTCTGCAATATATCACTTAGTTACTGAATTTACTTCTATTCTTGTGTTCCATATTTTTATGTGGAATGTCTGAACTATTTATATATTTCTACTGTAGCGAATGTTTATAAGTATGTCCTCCACCTGTACGAATTAAAACTGTGTGTGAATCGGTTTTCATATTAATAAAAGAGGAGAAAATTCATTCTGTCTTTTCTATACACTATTTACAGTAAATACACAGTATCTGCTCTTTTCATATTATAATTTCTCCAAGCACAAATTTTTAGAAATTTAGAATTATGTTCCACGATGAGTCTATGTTCCATTTCTTTTCAAAGGATGAGAAAAATGATTTTTTTTTCTTATTTCTAAGCAAACATATTAATTTATGTGGAAAATTCCGTTATTGTAACATTCATATTAACAATGGAAGTTATTGTAAAATTCCATGCTTACATACTGGATAAGTAAAATAATAAAAAATAATATATAAAATATGTCTAATTTGGCACACCCTTAAGAAATTAATTTCTAATTTATCAAAATGTGATATATATTCTTATTTATATTTGTGGTTGTATTCAAACTCATGAAAAACCGTTTCGAAATAAATTATTGAACATTAAAGTACTAACTAAATCTCAAAAACATCTAATTTACAAATGGTGAAGCATTATCTACTTATCTTAGAAGCATATTTTGTAATGAGTATCTTTTAAAGTACCTTTAATTTTGTCAAGAGATAACCCCAGTAATTGTTCCTGACAAATTAAGAAAACTGCATCATTTAATCTATGAAAATTCGAAAATTAGAATTTTAGATATATTATTGACAGATTATATTCAAAAGATAAGATTTTAAAATCACACACATATTTTAGAAGCATCTCATTATCGTTCGTCATTCCTTTTCTTATTTAGGAGTATTGTTAGTTGATGAAAAAGAAGTGGACTTGTAATCCGATAGACGTTATTAAAGTCTGTTCCGAAACATAATTACGATTTTAGTTATATTCAATTAGGTAAAAGTTGATTTTTAAGACATAACAGTGAGACTGTATAATCATTAAGAACCTTTCGTTGATAAATTAGTAAATATATTAATACACTGGTGTTTAAAATTGTGAGAATTTTCCGATTTGGTCTATTATCTCTAGAACTACCAGACAGGTTTTAAAGAAATTTGGTTTGCACATCGAGTAGATATATTACAAACAAAATGATCGTGAGTAACACTCATTGGGGTCACAAGGTAGGAAACAGGAGTTGCAGATTAGAATAAAAAAAAGGTGTTAATAGGCGGTATGCTTCCAACCATATAGGTTTCACGCCATATTTTTTTTTTTTTTTGGAAATAAAGGAATTACGGTTTCCGGTGACAATTAAATTCTTTGAGCAACGCAATTTTTAGATTTTGGATGCTTCTTCGAGGGAGATTATGAATTGTAATTGCCCTCCCGAAAGTGTCCATCGTATGCTCTATAGGATTGTGGTCTGGTGATCTGGCTGGCCAATATATCCTGCGAATATACTCACTTTCCAGAAATTCGTCGATCAGCTTTCTATGTGACCTCGCATTGTCATCCATTAAAAGGGATTCATCACCAATAGGACACCTGAAAAGGCAGATATAGGGCTCCAATCCTTCATCCCTATACCTCTGAAGAATCTCAATGCCTCTTTCAAAGACATGGAGATGTTTGTGGCCATCCGAAATGATGCCTGTCCAGACCATCAGGCTCCTGCTACCTTAATGGTCGATTTCTGGGAAATTGGAGGGCATGTAGCGAGTCCTTCGTTCTCTCCATATGGAAGCAGGGCGTGAATCATTGGTTAGTCTGAACCGGTACTCATTAGTGAAGAGAGTGGTCGCTCATTGATCATTGCTCTAATCTCTTTGATCTCTACACCATTTTTAGCGGACTCTCTTTTTATCAAAATTAAGTGGAATTCAAACAACAGGTCTTCTTGTAAACAGCCCTCTCTCATAACGTCTTCTGGAAACAGTCATCCTTCAGAATAGGGTTCCAGTGGCCAATTTACAATTCATTAGATACCTGAGAAGTTGTAATATCCCAGTTACGCCTTGCTATAATGGAGAAATGGTGATCTCTTCTGACTGTCGTGGCTCTTGAATGACCTTTCTCAGGCTTTCTTTTGATAGCTTCCTTATCTTGAAACTGTTTCCATTAGCTGGAGACGAGGCTGGGCGTTAACTCGAATTCCATGTAATTCTGGATTTCAGACTGGCCTGCTTGTAGCCTACCTACAATTTGCAATTTCATTCTATCATGTAAACGTTTTTTGTTATTCACTTTTACTGTTTGAATTTTAATTTAAACGATTGCTGTCAAAAAACACCAAGAAATTCGGCGAAATTTGCTAGACAACGAAATGTGGGTTTTAGCACATGAGCTTATAACTCAACTTTTTTAACTTGTCCTTACCCCACTCATATATGCTTGAACATTCAACCTACAAGAATTGCACTTTAGTTTCGAACAGTATTTTTACATCTCGTTCAAATCTTTTCATGAAACTCGAAAAAATATGCAAATCCTCTTAATTTTGAACACCAGTGTGCTACAGATATAAAGGTGTAATCAATGTGTATGAGATTCTATCGTACGCAAAAAATAAATAAAATAATTATTATTAAAATGTCTTGTTTAAATACTTAATAATAATTTAAAGTTGGAAATAAAACTAAAAAAAAAACAACTAAGATAATATTCTGCATTAAATATGAAGCTTTTATTTTAAATACATTATTTAAAATATTCGCATAATGTTTAACGAACAAAGTAATATTTTCATTAACAAAATCTAAATAATAAAACCATTCCCTGCCTCTATCAAATATGTATATTTCAGATAATTACATCGTACCATGCATTAACCAAATTAATTAAAAACTAAGTAACTTGAATTACTATATGCATCATAACTAATATAACAATAATAAATGGAAATTTGTTACACAGCAATTAAAATGTTTATAAAAATATACAGTAAGAAAAACTTGCTTAAGTAATTAATTTCCTCTTGTAATACAAGTTTATATTTAATTTACAACAAAATATAACTTTTTTTTTTCATATGAAACTTATTTGAGATAAAAGCAAGAAATGTATTTTTAAGTTATAATAGATTTTAAAGAAGGCTTATCATTAGTTGTTCCCTTTTTCAAAGAGGATTCACACACACACACAATTATGCGAACGTATTTAAAATTCATAATAGATTAATTCCTGAAGCATTTTGAAAAGAACTATTGAAAAATAATATAATTAGTATTTTTTACAAGTACTAAACGTAATATCTGATAAAAGTTTATGATGTTAAAGAATATTAATTGAAGTGAAATAAAATGTACACATTGTTTTAATAATAAGAAAAGACAGAAGATTGTAAAATAAGACAATTTTCTTCTTTTTGGAGGTAATATCTATATGTATTTGAACTTTTATGTATAGAATAAGTGAATAAAAAACAAAATTACATTACTTAGCAGATATGCTTACACAATACTTAAAAAATATTTATAATAATTCCTAAGACTACTAATTTTTTTTTTTAATTTTGAGATTAATCATAATCATTTTTTTTTACATTTGAAGTAAATATTATTTCTTATTTCTTGATATAGAATATAGTCTTTTTAAGTTGAAACTAATGAAATTGAGGATATAAAATCAATAATATTGAAATCCATTTCAATACATTTCGCCAAAGATTCGAAGCATTCCGAATTAAATCTAATCGTGTATTCATTCATTAAATTAATTTTAGATTCAATTAAAATTCCATTTATTATCTTTACACATCGGGAACAATCGAATAATTAATTCCACTCTTTCCCCTCATTTCCATTTACTCGCCGTACTTAGAATCAAATGAGGCACACCACTGAAATTTCATTTAATAACATCGCTGGAACTCTTCGATTTTTATTACACCTTGCTGCCGTTAAAAAAAGGATTATATTAAATTCGGAAGAATTTTCTAATTAAAAAAATGTGAACTCCATTTCAGTCTTAACGAATAGCATCTAAGAAAATTAAATGGATTTTTTTAAAAATAATTATTAAAGATAGAATAAAACTATTCACACCAGAGAATGTTAAAAAAGAGTGATACTTTTTTTTCAAGTTAAGGTTATGCGAAGACTTGAATTATGTCCAGATGAAAGGTAAAAGTCTTTCATCCCGGATATTTATCCATTATTTCTTTTATGGGTGAAAATATTTTTTAACCAAGTGTGGGTGATAAAGTATTTGTTTCTATATAGAGATCTTAACTGTTTGATTAGAAACAGTTTGATTTTACGTATTAATGGAAGAGTTAATATTTCAAAACTTTGAGCAGCAAATTTGTACGTGAAAAACTAGGATTCAGTAATAATTATAAACAACTATTAAAAAAGCGGTGCATAAATTATTTTAAAAAATATTTTTAGTATGACATTCATTTGTTTGACTTGAAACATGGTTTCGTATGAACACAATGCCGATGAGGAGACGTATGTAATATTAAGAAAAAGATTGTAGGGAAGTAACTTTCAAGAATTTAATAGTTTTTTCATTTTAAAAATTTAAAAAGTATGTGGAAATATATAACCCTTTTCAATATTGTGTGCTTGCCATTGTACATGTCACAATTCCACTTTTGTTTGAGATTTATATACTAGGTTTAAAAAATATGTATCGAGTCTGATTTTTGAATAGTAGTTGAGAGTGAGGTGTTTATGGATGGATGAGTGGTATTTGAAGTGAAATAATTTGAAAATCGAATAAGTATACTATGAGTCATCGAAGTTCGTAGAAATACCACAAAGTGAAAGGGGATCTATAGCTTCCAGCAAAAAAGGAAAATTCAAGGAGCATCGAATAGAATTGTGTTATCATATATCCCGTGATAAAATGAACAAATCATCTACAGAGAATCTTGGATACAATTCATGAGTCATGACTAGAATGAGTATTTTTAAGTGTTTCATAAAAACTCAATGATTAGATGGAAGACATCCAAGCCGAAAAACACGACATACCCAATGAACTTCCGTCGTCAACCCACAACAATGAACGTTTTGTTTAAAAATTTGAGATATTTGAGTTATGGTCGTCAGTTAGTTAAGTGCGACAACCTAGGAGTTAAATTTATGAAATTCGTTGTGAATTTAATTGTGACCAATGGTTAACAGTTTCATTTTAGTTAAGGAAATTTGGGTTGATGTTTGGTCAGACAAAAAAAATAATTAAGTTTAATGTTTTGTCATCAACTGATGGAACGTTTGAAGACTGATCCAAATTTTTGGACAGACCCTTAATAGGTGACTAATAATAGATTTTCCATAGTAATTTTAGTAGTATAACACAGTAATTTTGTTTTGATGTCACTCGAATTTTTGTTTTTGTTTATTTTGCAAGCTTTCATGTGAATGTCTTTCAAACATAATGTTAGTAACTCTGTTATAGTATTGATAAACATTCACTATATAAGAAAACTCCATTCAGTGCTGTGCACTGCGTTTCAGAGAAATTTAAATTTTAATTCTGAAACTTTCTAATAGGTATAATAACTTCCCATCAACTAAATAATTAACACAAGCACAAATATTTACTAATTCACAGTTTATTCAATCGTGGATTGAAATCACGCAAACACAATATCGCAATATAGGATATACTCTATAAACTCCTGTTTATATACATCATTTTTCCAAACTCATATATATACATATATATATATATATATATATATATATATATAGAGAGAGAGAGAGAGAGAGAGAGAGATGATACCTTACAAAACCTGTCTTAAAGGTATCATTTTCTTCCAGAGTTTTCTACTTTTCTTTGAATCATCTAATTTTATATCAAACTTTGGCACCTTATTGACGAATATCACCAAGGACAACTTTACCTATTCCTTCCTACCTTTATTGAGTATTGTCTTCTACACTGAAAAAAGAAAGAAAAATTAAATCCATACTTTCCAAAAGCTACAATATTACTATAAAGATATATAGTACGAGGAAATATAAAAAGGGTTTACTTATTAACTAAGAACTAATAGAGATATCTGGATAAAATTTATTTTGAATATAAATTGATCATTATGTAACCTAATGCTGTAAAGCTATTAATGTTGATTTGCTTGGTTTCAGTATACCATAGACTGAATTTACCAGCAGTATGGAGAAGGTAGAAGGTCACATCACAGTGTGATTATGTTTCTTTATTTGATAGTTTAAATTACTCGGCAAATCCATGAAAAATTGAAGATTGTTTATGGAAATATCTCATTCTATGTCACTGGTGTTAGGTGGAAAAGGTATTTTTAAATCGGTAGCACGTTTCTTACAGACGATCTGAGAAGTGTAAGAATATAAAAAAGCAGATTATGCTTGTTAACCGAAGAAAGTGGAAGATTTTATCCAATTAGACAGAAGAATAACCATTCAAGCAATCATAAATGAATTTGATCTAAGTTATTGATGTATGAAGAAAATAATTCATGAAGAACTATTCATTTTAGAGTTGTAATCTGGCCAGATTGTATGATAATTCAGATGCAAACAAGACATGACATGTCATGATATTGTATCTTTTAAAGCAAGACAAATATGATCTTTTTTTTACCTGTCGGATGAATCTTGCATCTATCAATATTATTCAGAGACCGAAGAGATGATCCAGAAGCGAAAACGCAGTGATTCATCTCTTCTCAAGAATGAGAATATGTAGAAGTTGTTAAAGTAGGCCATATCATTATTGGTGCCTATTACTATACACTGATAAACAAATTAATGTGGTTTTGAATATATATATATATTCCTCCTCCTACCTCATCTTCCCAAGAGAATTTTGAGAAGAAATCTTGCTGGTCGGAGATTCAATAATAAAAATAACGTCATTCACTTGATTATCAAATGGTTGTTATAGTTGTTATTTATCAGTTAAACTAATAAAATATCGTAGACTTGACCTAGAATACAATTGGAATTAAAAGAAATATTTAAACATTGTGTAATGATTGGGTATTTAGAGGATCCATTATCCTGTGAGAATTTTTTTAAATAGATATTTATTTGAATACGTTTTTACTCTCCATATTTCAATGCGCATGTAATATATACTTCAGAAAAAAAATTGTAGCAAGCAGTTATATGGAGTCTTACTTTTTTTAAATATATCAGTAATTTGAAATTTGTATCATTATTACAAATTTCAATGTTTTAAAATTATTTTTTCTCAAATTTTTGGAATTATTTTTCACTAATATGTAAATATGTTTAGTTGTTATATTGCTAATTGTAGCTTTACATTTTGATTTATCAGACATTTCAAAACTATTTCAAAAACAAAGCAATGTCCAATGTTGCGTATTAAAAAATAACTGTTTATCTGAATCCTTATTCCATGAAAAAAATTATCAAACGTTTTACAGTGCAACCGGACAGAATTTTTAGACTTTAAAGTGATTGCAAAAAAGATCTTAGAATATGAAGTACATACAAAGTCATAAAAAATTAATAAAGGCTGATATTTTGACCATCAGTGAAATGTCTTAACTCTCTGTTAAAAAAATTAAATAACTGGCTAAATAATCTTAAACGAGCTATAAAATCTTGGACAAATATTTAGAAATGTCATGAAATTAAAATAAGATGGTAAAATTCGTGTCGATATTTTTGACATTTTAGGATACTGTATTATTTAAAGTCAGTCGAGAAGACGTACTTTGTATTTAAGTATTTTACTATTGCTTGAAATATAATTGTATCTAATTTAAAAACCTGCATTTGATTGTTAAGTCGGGAAGAGCTGAGACTTGGGATGTTTGAAATAGCGTTTTTATGAGGAGAGGGGGGGGGGAGGAAAAGACCTTAGGGAAGAAATATATGTACATTGGAGTATAGTAAAGGCTTAATTATTTTATAAGATAACCCAGATATCCAGATAGTATTTACTCTGCATATTAATTGATTCTTATGTACACGATGTTGTAAATTATAGCTAATAATGATGATTTGTTTGATGTCGGGAAGCAGTACATTTGAAAAAAAGTAGAGTTCAATCGGCTGAGTTCTTTAATAATACCTCTTAAAACTTTGGATGGTGATTATATAGTTAGAGACAGAGATAAGGCTTAGGAATAAGAAATAAAATTAAGTTTTAATATCGATTGTCTTTCAGTAATAATTAAAATCTTACGATAACCTTCGTAAATTAAGTAAATCAATAGTTTTCTTTCATAATGAAGTGAATAAACGGGTGTTGCCTTTGCTCTACCACTGCTCAAACAGATATAAATATATTCCTCGTTCTTATTCTTATATTTCATTTCATGTATTGAGAATTTCATTCCATATAATATTTATTTCCGATCATCCAATTTTTTTTATTAAATTGATTATTTGTTCGGAATCAGAAAATAATCATTCTATTAACTCGATATTAATTTAAAAGTTTCAATTATGATAGACAAATTTTAAATGAAGCCATAGTGTTGTCACAAACGTATTTGATTACATCCATAAAATTGGATAAATAAATACATATTGGTACGCACACATAATTGATTTACAGATTTACGAAGTATATCATCCTTTCTTTAAGCTCAGGAATATGCGTTCACAGGTGACATACATTCAGATATTGATACATTTATGTAAGTTAACAGCGTTTTTACATATGCATATATTTAATTCCTCTCCGTACACAGAGTCTGTTCATCCCTGCAACAAATTTCTTCATATTATCTTAATAATTACGGTTTCGTATACACTCACACTTAACTCTTATCGATGGGTACTTATAATGCAGAGCAACTTTAGACATTCAAATAATAACATTCATTCTTAGTTAAATTTTCTCCATGGCTAGAAACCATAAAACACGACATCAGACATTCACATATTAATGTAACTACCACAATTTTAAATTCCCTAACGTTTATAATTCTTCTCCATGAGCAGGAACCAAACAATCATGCATCAGTTATTCTCATATTAACGAAATTAACAGCGGTTTTAAACATATGATGAGAATCAATCATGATGTATGTAAGCATTATGGAATGCTTAAAGAAAATCACATACTTCTAGCTCTACATTACTCGCAGATCCTCAAAACAGTGAATATAATCCAATATTAATTGAATTATTAATCCAAAACTCCCCCCATGTGTTAGAGGTTACCCTTCCAATCAGCTGCATTAGGGTATATAAATGAAGGTACGCGTTGTATAGAACTTCATTTGTATTTGTCTCGCGGTACAATTTTAAAGCAAATTGATCGTTCACCACATTTCTGCCCGGCAGCATATCGGATAAACGTAGAATCTGGAAAAGTATTCGGTCGGGACTATTCTGGATTAAGAATAATGTTATGTGTAGATAGTGCAAGAGGGGAGTTTTAGACTTGATTTTGATAAATGATTTTTCTTTTCTTTACACTGAAGTGATAATCTGTTCGAGTTCAAGATATATACAAGTATTGCGCTTTTCTACCACGATACCAAAATTGCACGCAGGTTTACTGTTAATTTACCTAGGGATCAATGTAGGAATTGTAAACTACGTTCAAGAGAAGTAAAATATGCGAGAAGAGAAAAATTTAGAAACAATTTATTTACAATTTATTTTATTGCAATTTATTTTCTTTGATCTTATGTAAAATAAAAGAACGTTTACATTATATAGGATTTATAATCAAAATGAATGTAGTTATCACATTTTATTATTATATTATACGCAATTGAAAACTTACGAATAATCGAAATAAGAAGGAAAATAGGTCTAAGAATTAATAAATTGTTAATATTGTTAATAAAGATGAAACGAACATTTTACACAAGCTTGTTTAGAATTTATAAGGAGTTATATTGTAGGTTTATTAGAAAATCACCGACAAATGATTTATTTTTAAATTTGAGCTTCATCTAATGTTTCTAGATATAAATATCATTTATAATCAAAATTGTATAAATTTCGACATAAATTTGTACACAGCTTATTAAAAGAGTGCTCGTTATGAAACCACTCACTAAATCTTTTGATAGAAATTGTTTAAAAAAGGCACAGTGTTTGTGTAATAGTGAAATTAAAACTTTCATATTCCGAAACATTATGTTCTAAATATTATTAAATTCTTAACATTATAATAATAATATCATATTTTTATATCCAATATACCCTTATCATAAATTTATACAGACATAAATACAAAATTTGGTTTTGTTATTACATTTGCTGTATATTCTATTAAATAGAGGAATCAACAAGGGGGCTTGAGGCTAGAATTTCTTTATTATATTTGAATGTTTGATTTGGAAGTAATTACATTTATTTTTTTCATGCAATAATTTAATTATATTTCAAGAACTATTTGCAAATGTGAGATTTTGTTTATGGATAAGCGAGTATTACAAAAACATGAAACATTTAAATCTATTATTAATTAGATTTTATATTAAAATTATCCACCTGCATTAAGAGGTGATTTAGGTTCGAATGTGTTAAACATTTTCTTTCCAATGCGATAATATTGTTACATTTAAAAAAAACCCATTAAAATAAACGGAAAATAGTACTGATCTCTTTACTTTTAAAACGTGGAAACTCGAGATTCTTCAGAAAGTTTCGTAGCAGATTTAAATATAAGAAATATTAATTTTAAAAATCATCGAAATAAAGAAAGATTTTTTATAGTTTCGCTTGGACTCTGAAGCAGAATTTTTTGTTTTGTTATAATTTAATTAGTATGGTTATCTACTTTTGTCATTTCTTTCTTTCTCCCTACATTTACTTGTAATATTCGGATAACATATTTATTCAGAAATACTCAATGACTAAAAAAATATTTATATCATGTAAGACAATGCTTTAAAAAGAAACTAATACATAACGGAAACAATTTTGTTCATTAAAGAATTTTTAAAAAAATAATGTTTTCTCAAACACATTTTTCAGAGAAATAAAATTATTTTACATGCATATTTAACAACAGGTACCGGAACTTTAATATTTTAGTTTCGTGTCTTTATTTGCATATTTAAAAAAATTATAATTTCATAAATTGTATTATTATTTTGTTGAAGGAAAATTAAAAATTAACAGAATTATTTGTTTAGTGTAAAACACAAACCTCAAAATAATTATTTTATACTTGTAATTCGATGTTACAACTTTTTTAAAATTAATCTCATTCGTGTTTTTGATAAAAGCTTTTAGAGTAATTATATGTAAGCTTACATTATAACTAAAAATGCATCAAATAATGAAGAATAATATCTAACAATTTCTTTCTTTTTTTTCATTGAACTAAAGATATCATACTTAATAATAATTATTTACCAATATAGAATAAAAAGCCGATTTATTCCTTTTATTTAAAACATACCATTGAACTTATTTATATAAAGTAAAATAGTTATGAATAAATCTAAAATTTGAATTTTGAATTTAAAAATATTATAAATGGCGGATTGACATGAAATTTTAACTTAAGTAATAATTAATATGTATTAGAGAAAATATATTATCATATATTTTAATGAAAATAATGCTGTTTTCTAGCATTTCATAGATATGCTGTATTCAGACAATAGCTAGGTACACTAGATCTAGGATGGCATTTCTCAAAACAACAATTACTCTTATTGTACTTTAAATATAATATAATTTCATATATAAATTATGGCAGCTTCTTTCAAGAAACGGATTCTAGCCTTGATGCCACTAAAAAATATAGCCGTGGCTGAAGCACGTTAAATTTTTCTAGGTTCAAAGTTTAACCATGGTGGAAGCTAGGAGATGGAGGGGACAGCTCAGGTTTCCTCATCACTTAATCGAGATTCAAAAGTACGAAGTCAATCTTCAATAGCTCTCGTGTTGCTTCTAGTGCAACATTAATAAAACCAGTCTTCAAATCTAATGATATAACATATTAATAAGAATTATTCACCTCACGGAGAACAGCTTTAATTGAGCAATCCTTCCCAACCCCCTCAAGAGTGAAAAGTATTCAACAACCACACTCTAACAATGCCAACCGTACAAAGCGTGCAAGTTATGTTTGAATTATTGCATATATGTTATTAAAGATTTATGTTTCCCATTTAAAATAATACATACCAGAAATTAATTTAAATACATTCCCGAAATTTGCTTCTTTCAAACAGATTCTTCATATTTGGAATGAGTATGTAATTAATAATTGTGTATATGGAAACATTCGATGAACTATTTGCTTCTTTTCTAATATCAAATGTACACTAAGAAATTTAGTGTGATATAAATTTAAAAATATACGACCATTTAATTAATTAATGTAAACTTATATGAAAACCATTATAACATATATGTATGACAAAAAAATGGATAATTTTAAACATCATGCTACGAAAATACTCTTTTTTATCGACTATCTCAACTTATTCATAAATATAAAACAAATCAACTTATATTATAACGAAATATTAAAGATTTGTATATTTCTAGAGCTATGCTACGTATGAGAGTTTATTTTTTATCATGTGGAATGAAATAGAAATTGTTGCAAATTAGTACAAAAAAAGCCAGTTACAACACTCACTCGTTCAATATAAGGTCGAGATATTTTTTATCATAATTTTATAAGTGGCATAAAATTCAGTAAATGGCTGTTTACAGATAATCTCTAGTACTTATTTTAATTAATCAACAGCACACAACATAGGGTAGATACATTTCAAGAAAACTGTTATTGTGATTTTTAACGTAATTAGCGGTACTTTCGGCAGGATTTGAGTTTTTTGATAAATTAAAGACTCCAAACATTTAATTTTGAGGAATTAGAAATGATTTTTTATGACTTGGAGAAGAATTACTAGATAAGAACAGCCTTTTCTCTCAGTTAAAATGAGATTGAAATTGAATTAATGAAAAAGTTGCTGTTTTGGAAGAGATTTCTGTTTTGAATACTCAGATTATTGATAAACTCCAGAGACTGGTGATTTGTCAGATGATAATTATCGACGTAAATATTTAGAAAATCCTGTTTATATTGATAACAGATTACAAGATGCCACTCTCCTTCTCTGAAATGAAAGAAGAAAATTAAAATTTCTGATAATTGAGTTTAAAAATTCGAATAGGGAGTAAGAAGATTCCTCTCATTCTGAAGTCAGTTTAAAACATATTATACATCCATGTCTGGGGAAGATAAGATCTAATATCTACTTCTATTTGTAAAAACCAGCTAAGAGACAGAACGTTTTGTTCTAAATTTCCTGGAAACTGTGGTTGAATATTCAAAAGTAGCAGAATAGTTAAAAAAGAATTTTGGTTTTGATTATTTGCAAGTAAATATTTATGTTACAGATAAATTAGTATTATATATAAAAATGTTATTAAAGTAAGTACCAAGGCAGATCTGACGTTTTTTTATGACGAATTAGTTGGAAAATTATGAACACTGAATTATCTGGGAGAAACCTCTGGAGAAGTATGGTGATTTTCTCAGTTCTTTATTTAAAAGCCATTTGCTTTGAGAGATGGTTTTAGCATTAAAGCGAGATGTATAATCTAAGTATATTGACATATATTGCATGAATACTCGTTATTATGATTAGTTTTCAACACAATTAAGTTAAGGTTTAAGAAATGGTGCGTCTCACAAAATCTGGCTTTGATTTTCCACATAATTTAAAAAAAAAATGTGGTGAAGGCTTAAATGAAATAGATCTTTGTAGCATTAGCCTTAGTGAGCCTTGATCCAAGTAAATGAGTTAGCAACTATATATTTTGTGAGAAAAACCATCCAGGTAACAAGTGCTTTGCTATAAAGAAAAAAAGTCTAGAAAGATGCGAATTTTACTTTCTTATAAAGAAGAGAACATTTAAGTAAGTTTTGTAATTTTAAAAACTAGTTAATTTCTTCGATAAATAATAATCTTTTTTTTTTATATAACGTGTTTTAAATCAGAAAAAAAAGTGTTTAATCCGTAAGTTTTCTTTTTAATTGCAACAGATAAGCAATAGTGTCAGATAAACAACACAGCCAAAATCAAGAGAAAAAAGTGTTTTACTTTACTTTGCGAGTCAGAAAATATTAATATCTGCAAAGAGTCTGCAAAATAATATTAAATAAGTTTTAAGTGTTACTGCTTCGAAATGAAATAATGGTTCACCGATTGTTAAGAGGAGATAAAACGAAATCTAAATAACATAAATGAACAAAATATCTTCGATTGAAATAAGCGATTTTAAGGTAATCTATACAAATAGCTATGAAACTCTTTCAGAAAAAAAGAATATGTGGATTTATTCGTAAAATTAACAATCTCTCTCTCTCTCTCTCTCTCTCATAAGGTTTCAAAAAACTCAAGATATTCAAGGTACATTTCTTACAAGATATTGGATTTCTGTGAAGAATCTGAAGAGATCTCATTGCAATGATGTAATGAGGGAATTATTAACAGAAAATATAGTTTTTAGCTGTGGAAAGTGAGTTGTGATGAACGGCAATCGGAAAACAAAATTGGAGCAGGAAGAATAATTTTACAATAACATTGTCCAGGCATACTGGGATGTCTTTGATAAAACAATAGTAATTAGAAGTTTTGGAAGTATCTAATCCCTTGGAAATTAATAGAGAAAGAGATGATTTATCTGATTACAGAGGAAAGATGAAAGCTCTTCCCTGGGGAGAAATGGTTTCAAACTTCCATGGAAAAGTAATTCATTGATTTTATTTGATAATAAAGAATTTATATAGAAGAGGAGGTATGAAAAAATATTTAATAAACTAAGATGTGGTTAATGTTTTGATGGTTATTAAAATATATATGCTAAGGAAATCGGAAAATCTGAATGAGTAATTGAAATCGATTTGAACAATAAAATATCAATATTTAACTTGTAAGCCCGTAAATGAATTGTATTGCAAAAATATGACCTGATTTTGATACTTCTGATTCTCGGAGAGGGAAATTCTTTTTAAATGAATGTTTGTGCAAAGGAATTACCATGCCAAAAATTATTCCCGATATTTTAGATAGGTTTTGAACCTTCCGAGTTGGAATTAGTTTTGATATACAGAAGAAATGTGTGATGTCTGTTGCTCCGGAAGATAGATTTTATTTGATGTTTTTTCTCCGGGCACCGAAAACAATAAATTTAAAGAAATGTTTCAGTTATATTTGAGGTTTCCTTATCTTTTTTTAGAGGTTCCAGAGTAACATTTTAACAAATCCTTAAAGCCTCTTGGAAAATCACCCTCCTGACTATAATGAATTTGCTCAAAAAATGAAATAATCTTTTTATGTAGATAATATTGTTTATGAAGTTTATAATATGAATAAAGGAAATCACATTATTTAACAAGAAATATGTATAATGGCTCTTTTAATTTCAGGGATTGTGAATGTAAAACTGATTACATTCATTGATGAAAATCACTCCTGAAAACAACTTTTATAGGGATAATATGGAACTTAGATAATGGTATTTTCACATGTTGCATATATTTGGATGAACATTGTACTTATACTGTAGAGAAGTTTTGAAACCATTACTCCTGAAAACAACTTTTATAGGGATAATATGGAACTTTGATAATGGTATTTTCACATGTTGCATATAATTTGATGAGCATTGTACTTATACTGTAGAGAAGTTTTGAAACCATTAGTTTCTAACTGCCAACAACATTGCTTCCATAGCTACTATTACAGAATTTTCGGAAGCTGAAAATTACTTTGGACAATAACACTTAAATCAGCAAATTAATTACTAAAAAGGCTTAAAATATTTTTGTATTAAAAGACTTTATCTTGTCTGAGTTACAGATTTTTGTAGGTGACTCTAATAAGGCAAATGGCACGTGCGTCTTTATGAGAACAATAGTTGATTATAAAATAAATGTAAAACTCGCAATCGCTAATTCTAGAGTGGTACCTTCTCAATCTACTTAGCATTCCTTTTTTATAGCTTATGGCTTGTAATATGGGATTACGGCTGATGTATTCTTTATTGAAAGCCATTTGATTTCCAGATTTTAAAGTAATATTTTGATCATATTCTTCAGCAGCCCTTTAGGGAATAAAAAGGCAGAAAAAATCGTCCATTTTTGTGAATAACAGAAGCAAATAGATTCGACATGTGACCAAAACTCAAACATGGGAATATATTCTTGTTAATACCCGGAGATTGTAGATAAATCATAACGCGATTGTGTGGGTGTTCTCCTGAGAAAATCCTTGGTTCCAATTGATGGGAAATTAGCTGATATTGAAATTTCTGAAAAATTATGTAGTTGAGGGAAATCCTGAAATTTTTGGCCCGCAAGGAAAATTGAAA